>WBMW01000976.1:1030969-1114800 GCA_013396635.1 Penelope pileata
GCCGCAGGTGGGCCTGCTTGTGCGGGACGGGCCTGCAGCCGCCGAGCAGGGCCGGGATCTCTGCGGGAGCGTCCCCCGCGATGCCCCGGGCTGCGGTGCGGCCGTTCTGCGAGGGGCTGAGGGGGACGGCCGGGCCGCGTGGGTCCCGCAGGTGGGCGGGAGGGTCGGGAGCTCCGTGCGTGCGGTGGGCGGACGCCCCTCCGTGTGCCCCTGTGACACAGGCCCGGCCCTGCAGCGGCTGCACCGGGAGGGAGCTGCGGGGTGGGGGGAGCCCTGCCCAGAGCCAGAGGGTGCGACCCTGAGCCCTCTGGTGTCTGCGGAGAGTTGTGTCACAGGTACAAGAACGTACTGGGCAAAGGAGCGGTACAGCCGCGGTACAGCAGTTTGCCTTGATAGCCTGGAACAAGTGTGAGGGAGCTGGGCTTGTTCAGCCTGGAGAAGAGAGGGCTGCAGGGAAACCTCATTGCCGCCTTCCAGTATTTAAAGAGAGATTACAAACAAGTAATCAACCTTTTACACAGGTAAGTAGTGATAGGACAAGGGGAAACGGTTTTAAACTAAAGGAGGGAAGATTTAGGTTAGATGTCAGGGGGAAGTTTTTCACTCAGAGGTGAGGCCCAGCACAGCTGCCCAGAGAGCTGTGGGTGCTCCATCCCTGGAGGTGCTCAGAGCCAGGTTGGATGGGCACTGGGAAGCCTGAGCTGGTGGCGGCACCCAGCCCATGGCAGGGGGTGGGACCTGGTGGGCTTTGGGATCCCTTCTAACCTAAGCTGTTGTGTGATTGTGTTTAATCATTGTGTCTCACCTTTGTGCAGCTCAGCTCTGTGGGACCGGTTAGTGTGCAGAGATGTCAACTCCCCCCCTGGCTGGGGCTGGGATGCCTCCGGGGGCCTTCTCAGGGCCGCAGGCACAGGCAGCCAGGGAGGTGAACACCGCTTCTCTCTGCCGCATCGGCCAGGAGACCGTGCAGGACATTGTGTTCCGAACCATGGAAATCTTCCAGTTGTTGAGGAACATGCAGGTGAGAAAGCTTGTTTGTTTGTTTGTTTAATTTGATGATCATCAGTTCCCTTCTCATGGTTTGCTACCAGGGGACCGCATGCGCTTGGAGATAGCTTGGGACATTGAAATGCATAACTAGACTAAAGGGGGTTGGCTGCAGAGGCATGTACAGCTCTTACTGCGTTTGGTTGCCCCGTGTATCTAGTGAGTGTGGACATTCACAAATGCTGAACTGTCATCTCTCCTGCAATAAATGTATTCTGAATGCATATAATGGCTGTGTTTTCCTTTTATGAATAGTGGTTTATGTTTATACGCCATTTATGTTTCTGTGTTTTTTGTTAACCTCTAGGGAGCCATTTTAGAGGAATTGTCATTGATCAGTGATATCATTCTTCCATAGTATTTTCCACCTACAACCTTGTGACATTCTTTTCATTACTGAAGTGGATGGAAACCTCACTGTGCTTACTGAGGAGAATGCACAAACTTTTGTCATATTTCTCTGTTGACAGCAGAAGTGCATGCCCTCGGCTTCAAAGATAAATGTGCAACTAATCACTCCTGATCCTTATGCATTTTTTTCATGTCTTTGGAAGTTTCCTTCTGTAATTATTTTAGGTATAGATGCACAGAGTTTTACTATGAGTTTGCTTTCCTTGTCGGAAATGTGACCTGGGGTTCAGGCACAAAGTGTGATACTCAGCTAACAACAGCATCCCCATGCTCAAACGATTTGAAGGCATTCACTGAAAGTTGCAGAGACTGATAATAACCAGGATGTAGAATACATGAAGCTGTTCGAGAACAGCTTGATTTGGCACACAGGATGAGCAGATAAAATACAGAACCTTGCTGATAAAATAGAAATGTCAGTGGTTTCTGTGAGAATAATGTGATTGTCTTATTTTAAAATGCACAAACAAAGCTCTGATTTATCTCAGATTGTTCAATTCCTATGAGAGAAACTAATGTTTTTATAATTTTTGTGGTTTGGTTCTCTTAGCTACCAAATGGTGTTACGTATCATACTGGAACATACCAGGACAGACTGGGAAAGCTGCAGGAACATCTCCGTCAGCTGTCAATACTCTTCAGAAAACTGAGATTGGTCTATGACAAATGTAATGAAAACTGCGCGGGACTCGATCCTATTCCCATAGAAGTAAGTATCTTTCTATATGTATACATTGTAAATCAGAATGACCACTCTCTGTTCAGCCTATCATCCAGCCTTGTGGGTTGCAACAGACTTGTAACAGATTTTAAGTGAGATTAGTATTCTTCCATGGACTGAATTCTGTTTATTGTTAGGAGCTGGTTGAAAGACTGTGAAACTTTCAAGCTAACATCAACAATTTTTAGCAAGAGAGAGAGAGACGATTGTAAAAATTAAATTTTGAAACTGAAAAAATTAATTTTTAAATTAAACTTTATTTAAAAGTTTAGCTGTTTACCTCAGGCTTCTTTGTACATTCACCTGTTTGTTTCCCCTAGGTTAAAAACAAAAAAACAAAAAAAAAAACACCTCTCTGACTTTTTTTTTTTTAAAAAAAGGAGTTGTTTTAGTGGGGATAAGTCTGTGATGAAACAAAACAAACACTGAAAACCACCTGTTTCATGATTTGTTAGAGTTGACTTTTGTGCAGAAACATAATATTTGTATCTCCTTTGGAAGCTTTTGATGTGCATTATTTTCACATATGGTTGGGATGGAGTGGAGTCACTCTTCTTTTTTTCCATACAGGAAAGAGTAGTCCGTTTTAAGCCTTTTACTCTATGTAGTAATATATAGTGATACCTTATGCACAGCAGAGCTTTATATCAACAGCTGGAGTTCTTTTTCCTTTTATCTACTTAGTCTTTCCTGCTGTGAATGCCTGCTCCCTCATGTTTTATGACTTAGGGTGAATGAAAGCGTCGCATCATTTCTCTTGATCTTCTTCCTTAAATTCTGATTGCAGCTTTTCAGTGATAGTCTTAATCATGTTGTTTAATGACTGGCATTCTAACCTTGACTTTAAAGAATATAAACAAACTTCTTTTTTAAACAGTCAAATTACTTAATGGCTTTATCCTTTCACTTTTTTTACTTTCACTCCTGACTCCTAACTCATTAGTGGAATATACGTACGATGCTCTTCCCTTCTTCTCTCAATTTTTTTTTTTTTTTAAGCCAGTTATTAGCCTTCTTAATGATACTGCACTGAAAGACAGACAATTATTCTGTGGCTCATAATCTGATTCTTTAGCAATTGGTGTCTGACAGTACGTGCAATGCCATAACCACCAATCCTCTTGTCTTGTAGATTTGAACTTTTTAGATTCTGTTGCTCTTCTAAGAGTGTAATATGTACGTCCTTCCTCAGCGTCTTCAACCTATCTTCTTCTAAGATATGAGTGTAACTTATTTACTATGAAATAGCATTTGTGTAGATTTATCTGCACATCCTGTCTTCTTGTAAATGCTGTGCAACAGTTTGTTTGTTTGATGCCATTTGATGCAGTCATCCCAAGGGAAGACCTCTGAATGTCTAGGCTATAAAATTTAGGTTGATGTTGCACCTTAACCTGCACAAAGTGCCTCAACGTACCAAACTACCAAAACCACTTTGTTCTCTCTCTCTCCTTTTTGCTTCTTGTTTATGGCACGAAATTCTGTCATTACATTCCATCAATTAAGCCTACTAATATAACTGTCTGTTATTAGTGGTACAAAACTGTTATATTTCTTCAATTAATGTGTACTGCTAGTTTAATAGGTATTCTTACCAACTTCCTGTTAGCCAACATATGACATGTGATGCAGATCTGGTTACAAAATTCTCTCACTAGAGAGAACTGCTTTATTTGTACGCTGAGTGTAGCTCTTTGAATTCAGAGCTGTTCTTATAGATGGGAAGTTTTCAAAGGAGACATTCTTCAGTGACATTATTTTTCCATAAGAGAGAAGGAGCTTTTTCAAAGTAGCTGCACTACTTTTGCTTTGCAGTAAGGAGATGTAGCAAGTTGTGAACCTTTACTGTGTTTTCATGGCAGAGCTTAGCATGGTAGTTTTCATCCATTTCAATAATCTCAGTGAGCATGGCCTCTAAAAGCATATGTAGAAGAAAATTCAATTTCAGTGTTAAGTCAAAGTTTTAATCAGAATGCTGAAGGTTGCTGCTGAATGTTTTGTATTACACCCCAATCTAAGTAACAAGTTGATACGCATTTTATGTGACCTGCTCCATGACTTTTGAACTGTCTTCTTGCTCATTTTCATCAATTACTGGTCTTCCATTTGTCTATAGCATATATATGTAATCAAATATATAATTTTTCTCTTAATTTTAGCTTTTCTAAGTTCAGGACAGAAAAATCAACAATAGACTGTAGACTTTGTGTATGTATGTTATGTTTAAAATGTGTGCATGTTATCATTATTTTTGTGTAAGAGGTTTGGGTGTATTTTGACACACAGCGCGTATGTGTTTTCTACCTAGTACATTTACTGATTCTTTAAAAATACTTCCAGGAAAAAAACATACATTAATGTTCATTTAGAGATTCTTCATCAAATATTTTGACTTTGTAAGAGCTTATTAAAAAAACTGCAGTGCGTTATGTACTTGAGATTACAGTGGAAAATCCCTATGGAGAAACTACAGTTAGGTAACTGAGGGACTGGTCTTAACTATAGCCAAACAGAGGACCAATGAAATAGCAAGTCATAATTAGGGTATTAACCAAGCAGTTAATCTCCGTGTGTAAAGCCTATCATAAGTTATAATTACTCATCACTGAAATACTTGATAATAATAACTTCATATTTGTGTTATTTCATACTGTGGAGTAGTAAACTTTAAAATCACAGTCTACAGAGTTCAAGAGTACAAGGATTACCTGTGATTACCATCTTAAAATGTTAATACTGAGCTGTGCCTGCACTTGTGAAATGATTTTTGTCTAGGCATGGTAATATGTGGTATCATGAGATTCAACAAATCCAAGTGCAAGGTCTTGCACCTGGGTTGCAGCAGTCCCCCCCATCTAATACAAACTGAGGGGTGAATGGATAGAGCATAGCCCTGCTGGAAAGGACTTGGGGATACTGGTGGATAGCAAGTAGGACATGAGCCAGCAATCACGTCCTCGTAGCCCAGAAAGCCAGCCGTTTCCTGGGCTGCATCAAAAGCAGTGTGGCCAGCAGGGTGGGGGAGGTGATCCTACCCCTCCGTTCTGCACTGGTGAGACCTCACCTGGAGCACTGTGGCCAGATGTGGAGTCCTCAGCACAGGGGAGACACGGAGCTGTTGGAGCACATCCAGAGGAGGGCCACAAAAATGAGCCAGGGGATGCAACACCTCCCCTATGAGGACAGGCTGAGAGAGCTGGGGCTGTTCAGCCTGGAGGAGGCTCAGGCTGAGCCTAATAGTGGCCTTTCAGAATCTAAAGGGGGGCTATAAAGAAAGAAAGGGACAGGCTCTTTAGTGACTCTTTAGTCTGTGGGGATAGGACAAGTGGAAATGGTTTCAAACTGAAAGGAGGGAGATTTAGGTTGAATATAAGGAAAAAGTTCTTTACTACACCACTAGGGTAGTGAAGCGCTGGAATGGGTTGCCCAGAGAGGTGATGGATGCCCAGCCCTGAAGACATGCAAAGTCAGACTGGAGCAGGCTGTGAGCAACCTGATGTAGCTGTAGATCTAGCTCCTCTGTTCGTTGCAGGGCAGTTGAACTGAATGATCTCTGGAGGTCCCTTCCAACTCAAACTGTTTTATGACTGTATGATCTTGTCTTTTGAAAGCAGAGAACTGATTGAGGCCATTGCAAGGCCCTTGGTTTTGAGGTGATGAAGTATGCCTGTCTGTGTTTCTTTCCCTTCAGGAAGTTTGAACCTTTGAAGGAAATGTTAGCACCTCCTGTTTTCAGATTTTTCTTTTCTTTCATTTTCATTATTTTAAAGCTGGTGTTTGTTATCTTCACAGCAACTTATTCCATATGTTGAAGAAGATGGCTCCAAGCACGATGATCGTGGTGCTGCTAGTCAGCTTCGTTTTGCTAGTGAAGAGAGAAGAGAAATCATGGAAGTAAATAAGGTAAGGAAATTGATGTCACTTTGACATTACAGAGCTTAGATATCTACACTGCTGTACTAAAGGCCGTATGTATGATGAATGCCATTAAACTTCTTGCATGTAACTATTTCAGAATTACCTTTTTTAAACAATTATTTTTTAGCTGTAGTTCTGGCTGTGGATTTTAGGTATCATAACCTGTTTTAACCTGTGACTCTTTCTAAAACTGTGTGTATTCTTCCGGATATTGTATATGGAGCTTATGGTTAGCTCAGTAAATTCAGATGGTGATAAGGTGCCTTATTTCACTTCAAAATTTACATTAGGCTAATGCATTAAAAATTGGATATTGCACATCAGATGTGTAGGTGTTATCGCAATTATGATGTACGTTGGGGAAGGATTTTCAGGACTACTTTCTGTATTTTGACAATGCAAGTAAGAAAATTTCTTTTATTGAATACAGCATTTGTTGAATCTCGACACACTCGGGAAAAAGTGTACCATATATGATAAAGATGCTGTTAAATTTTCAGTTTGAGTGGCAGTACGCAGTTGAGTACAATTACTAAAGACAGATTCAAATCTAAAAATAAATATGCTGTAGTAAATGCTAATGTAATATTGAGATTAAGTAGTTTTACCAGACCACAACATTAAACATTGTTCATTCCATCTGCAGAGTACAAAGATAGGATTAACTAAGTATTTGTGTGGCAGTCATATCTCTAAGTGCTTGGTAAAAAGCAGGCATAACCTACAAAAACAATGGGACAAAGGAAGTAAATGTCTAAAATATTTCTTTTTGGAGAGAATAATCAGTGGATTTTCAGCTTTTAAAATATTTCCAACATTTACATTTGTCTTCAACAATTAGAGATGCACCAAATTCTTCATAACCCATTTATTTAGAAAAATTCATGCATATTCTACAGGCAAAAATGGGTACTGCGTGAATTTACAGGAAAAACAGTTGTCAGCTTTCCTGTTGTGTTCTTTCTGTTCAGTACCAACGTAGCGGGGCTGTATACATTATATTGTATGTAATGTTATTCTGAGAATTTATGCACATTTATTTGCAATCCTTAAGTGTTAATAAGCTCAACTGTCCATATTTGATATGTTTCTGATAGTTTTATGACATGTTTTGCCCTTGTTGTTGTACTTGTATGCTAATGTGTTTTTAAACCTCCCTGGCATGATCTTGTGAAATGAATTTCATAAATGTTTATGATGAGTTTTAAATCTTAAAAAGGTTAATGGTGTTACAGGAGCCTTAGCAGCAAATCAGTAATTGAGAATGTATACAAACAATCACTTAAACGTGGCCTGAAATCCCATATTTACATTTAAGTGCCTAAACATAGTTTTCATATTTTCAATAATAATTCTTAAGAAGATAGTTGAACTTTCTCTGGTATTTTTGTGGACAAATATTTATATGCTCCAACAGAGATTGAAACTGCTTGTTTTTGAAACTGCACTTAATTTTTTTTTTTAATCATTTTCCAGTTTCAAAATTCAAATTGTAATACACTACAGAATAGGAAATACTTTATTTTTATGACTAGAAATAAAGCAAATAATATTTTTACCAAAAAAAAGTAGGATCACGTTAATTAATCTAATTTTTGACACTGGCTGCTGAGCTTAAATAGCCTCCTCTGTTGTTTAACTGGCCGATAGCTTTTCAGTCCTCTGCAATTGTACCATCCATCTCCCATTCAATGTTGCTTAATTTATTTCAGCAAAATTTCAGTAATATAAAATGTTGATGAAAATGCTGTGACAGAGAAACCAATGTGACAGGTGAAGAAGCTTTATATATTCTTCACCCACTATCTTTTCTCCCTTCAGCTGGTTGTCCTGATCTCAGCTCACTCTGTCTGCTGTGATAGGCGGTGTCTTTTCAGACTTTCATGTTACTGGTACCAAAAAAGCATTATTGCATAACCCAGTGCTTTGGCACTGTTGAGACATCTGAATTCTTGGACATTCGATGGGTCACTGAAGTCGTTGCTATGACTTCCCAGCCAGTCTGATCTCTCTAGTGGCCCCCCCCATGTGTGTGAAAAACACTACCCTCCGGTGGGAAGCACAAACAAAACTAGATCAAATAAACCTTTGGTTCATGCTCACATCAAGACATGCCTCCTTCCAGGAACCACCAACCTGACACATTATAGTTTTGGTTTGCTCCAGCAGTCGTCTGGGAAGAGGAGCAGTTGTGTAGGAGTTGAGGAAGTGGGAACTCAGTCATATTTCCTTTACTTACCATCCTGCTCTTGGGATAGAAGAACCTGTTGATGTGGCAGAGTTCCAAAATACTGCGTTTGTTTCTGGTATCAGTTTACCATGTAGTGACATCTTATTTATTTAATCTGATATGTTAGTCTTAACTTTTAGGTCAGAATGTTTCATGCCCTGGCATTGGCTAAGAAGTACTTGCCTATTAATTAAAAATATTGATCAGTTTGCAAGGTAATGAATTTCTGTCCTAGCAATTCAATAATATCTAGCACCTATAAGTTTAAATGAAACCTATTAGAGTTAAATCAAAAGGGACATCTGCCGTACAAGCAGTTGCTAAACAGAATGCTTATAACTATGCACCACTATTATATGAAAAACTAGCAAAAAACCAAAGCAAAACAAAAAAGCTGTTTAGTCAGCACCCGCTAGCTCTATCTTTTGTGTGAAGCAATCCTCTCCTGTACTTTCCAAAACTATTGCTTATTCCTTTTATCTGTATTTGCTTTCCAGAGTTGTAATTTCGTGAGGAGTTTTGCTCTTTCTCTGTAATAAATTCTTTACTGTTCCAGAATCAGTTTAGTATTTGCATTGGTTTATTGATACAAGTCCTGTAAGTTTTTCTTGAAAATAATTACTGTTTGCAAATGGTAATTTGGCAGCTATTACAGCAATTTTCTCAATTGCCTTCATATTTTTTTTTAGTCTGTTTCTTACCTTTGTGGTACAGCGGCATCTGTAAAATTTTCAAGTTGTCAGACTCAAGCTTTGTAGAACATTTGACAGAACATGCAACAGAAAAATCAAGTCACAGACTGAGAATGCTGTAATCTGTGTTGCTGCATTATCAGCAGTCTTCTTTACTGCTTGCTTTTAGGAATGGATTAAATACAGCTTTGGTTTTTTTAGATGCAGCAGGTCTGGTTTTAAATGAAGCACTTAGGAAAACCATTGCGTAATTAGTGGTCTCAATACATTTGGCTAAAAATGAAAAGATGTGAAATACTGCTGAGACATTTCAGGTGACCCTTTTGAAAATAATCATGTTTGACATTCTTAATTAATCTTTGCTAACTGGTTAGCAACGATCTTGCTAAGAGCGGAAAAGACATTTTACAGCCTTTTGAGTTACATTGTCATGAATTTACCTCAGGGCTTTTTTGATAACAAAACCACTGTGCACTGGAACTGATGTTTTGTGAAGTAGTCCTTTAACGTGACAGCAATTTGCAACTAGTCCATCTCTTCAGGGATGAACTTTGCCTGAGAACTACTTTTGCTTATGCTAGAAACCTGTTTTCTTTTAAAACTATCCATTACAGTATTTGCATGTATTTTTTGTTTTGTATTTTCAGGATTCTTTTCATCCCAAGTACAAGTGTGCACCAAGGAACATTTTTTAGTAAAAGAGAAAGAATTGTTTGTTTGGGTACTGTCTCAGCGCATTAGTCCGTGCTAGCCATGTTTTCCTGCTGGTTTGCGTACCCAAACGGGCTGTCTGCAAGGATAGAGTCAGAGAAGAATTTAGGCTCGGTGTCTGGTTCAATTCCCAGCTCAAAGCAGGGCCAGCTATTGTAGATGAAGGTACTCAGGTGCATATCCAGTAGCTTTGTGAATTTCTGTTCACTGGCCAACATCCTTTTGCTGTGCACATTCAAGAAGAGTCTAGCTTTGTCTTTTCTACAGTCTTCATTAGGCAGCTGAAGACAACACTGAGATCCTGCCTTAGCTTTCTCAGCTTCTCATATCACGTGTTCTAGCCTGCGAATCATATTCATGGCCTTCCACTAAACTTTCTCCTGTATGTTGGTGTCTTGTATTAAGCCTCAAATTGGACAATCACTCTCCAGTCAAAGAGAGGAGAAAAATAATGTAACTTGACCCGATAGACTCTTGTTAGCATAGCAGTGTTAGTCTCCAGTGTTGCAAAGGGATCCACTGCTGAATCATATTGAACTTGTCAGAAAGTTTTAACAGGAATTTTAACAGTTTGTACCAGGTCCTTTTCTGCAAAGCTGCTTTCCGTTCACTCGGCTCCAGACCTCTACTGTTGTATGAGTTTTTTAAGCGTAGGGTGTTGCCATTTCCATTAGTTGAAGTTCCTGAGATATGTGTCACCCTGTCTCTCCCACTCGTTGAGGTCCATATTCCTACCACTTTGTATTGACCACTTCCCCCAGTTTATTGTCCACAAACTTGATATACTGATTAGGTAATTAAGTGTGAATAGGTCATTAATGAGGCTATTAAAAGTACTGACCTTAGTATCAATCCTGAGAAACATTGAGAGTCATCAAATGCCACTAGGGCTTAATACTGCTGATCACAACAGCTAAGAGTCCAATTGTCTAGCCAATTTTTCACCAACCTTGTAATCCACCCATCCAGACCATATCTCTCCTATTTGGCTGCAGTGACTGTGTCAAAAGCATTACCAACATCTAAGCAAAGAAAATTCCCTGCTCCCCTCTGGCCATACAGACATTTCGTGATAGAAAGCAAATGTATCTGGTAAATCCAAAATGACTGTTTCCAGTCACCTTATAGTCCATGTGTTTGGACCTTAGTTCCAGAAGAATTTGCTTATAATCTTTCTGTATTAAAGCTCAGGCTGACCAGCCTGTAGTTTCTTTAGTTTGCTGGATCCCCTTAGACTGAAGAGTTGAGCATAGAGGACCTTATGAGGTCCAACAAGGGCAAGTGTTGTAGGGTCCTACACCTGAGGAGGAATAGTTGTGTGCATCGGTACAAATTGGGGGCTGACCTGCTGGAAATGAACTCTGTGGAGGAGAACCTGGGTGTTCTTGTGCACAAGAACAGGAGCCAGCAGTGTGCCCTGGTGGCCAAGAAGGCCAGTGGTATCCTGCAGTTCATCAAAAAGAACATGGCCAGCGGGTTGAGGGAGGTGATCCTCCCCCTTTGCTCTGCCCTGGTGAGGCCACATCTGGATTACTGTGTCCGATTCTGGGCTCTTCAGTTCAGGAAAGACAGGGAACTTCTAGAGAGAGTCCAGTGAAGAGCTACAAAGATAATCATCTTCAGAGGCCTGGATAATCATCTTCTAGGGGTCAGGAGTATCTCCTTTATGAGGAAAGACCTGGGACTGTTCAACGCGGAAAACACTGAGAGGGGATTTTATCAATGCTTACAAATATCTAAAGGGTGGGAGTCAAGTGGATGGGGCAAGGCTCTTTTTGGTGGTGCCCATCAACGGGACAAGGGGCAGTGGGCACACACNAGAGCTACAAAGATAATCATCTTCAGAGGCCTGGATAATCATCTTCTAGGGGTCAGGAGTATCTCCTTTATGAGGAAAGACCTGGGACTGTTCAACGCGGAAAACACTGAGAGGGGATTTTATCAATGCTTACAAATATCTAAAGGGTGGGAGTCAAGTGGATGGGGCAAGGCTCTTTTTGGTGGTGCCCATCAACGGGACAAGGGGCAGTGGGCACACACTGGAACACAGGAAGGTCCATCTGAACATGAGAAAGAACTTCTTTACTTTGAGGGTGGCAGAGCACTGGAACAAGCTGCCCAGAGAGGCAGTGGAGTCTCCTTCTCTGGAGATACTCAAAACCTGCCTGGACGCTTTCCTCTGCAGCCTGCTGTAGGGATCCTGCTTTAACAGGGGAGTTGGACTGGATGGTTTCCCGAGGTCCCTTCCAACTCCTGTGATTCTGTGATTTTATTCCATATAACACTTTTTTTTTCAGTTTCATACATGTAAGTTTTTAATGTAGCATTTTTCATGTAAGTTCCTACATCAAAGCATTATCATGGTTACAAAGTTGAGAAAAGTTAGGAAAAGCTTAAAGCTGTCCCTACGATCCCAATTATACTCTTTTATCCTCCTATAAATTTCAACCTTTATTACACTATCATATTTGGTTCCTCTTCCCACTTCCCCTCCTTCTTTTCTGGAAGAGTGCTTGAGATATTTTGCAGTTGTTGCAGACTATGCACTATTTAGATTGAATCACAACTGTGGTAAATAAAATTATAAAAATCCTGGTTTTTGTATAGTGTACTTACATGAGTGTGTTGGATAAGCAGGTAATTTGAGAAGGGCAGGTTTAGTGTGAGCAGTAAGCAAAGGCTCATCCTGAGAACTGGATTTTTATCCCTGTCCGTGGTAGTGGTCCATTCTTCCCCTTAGAACTGATGATGGCTGTCCTTCAAATATGCAGGAAGCTGTAAAATACAAGGCTCCACGATGAGCTTGAACTGTAGATGTCTCTGGACAAAGTTAGTAGGCACTCCAGTTGTATCCATAGTCTTCTTGTGACTTAGTTTGCTGTTTTGCTCTGTAACTAAGTATTAAAATTTGTGCGATATTCATTTTAAGAATGATGATGCAACACTGAGGAGTGTGGTGATGAAGCACCATAGGAATGGATTATTCCATTACAAACTACATAACTTACAGGGTACTCTTAAATAAAACCTCAGACTTCATCACTGAATGATGAATGATTAGCATGAAGGAAACATTCAGCTGTTTTAATGAACACTCCTATTTCTCTTTCAATAACAAATCAGTGGATACGTGACTTTGCTGTCTGGCTCAATATGTGTAACGTATTGAGCATGCAGTGGAGCACAGGCTGTTGGTGGTGCTTTTCAGGAGCACGAGCAATTTTCCTTCCCCCTGTAAGGCTAGGAGAGAGGTAGAAAACTCGGTCTCTTGTTTCTGTCCTTGTAAAGGATAGAACAGTTGTCTGTGAAGAAGATCAGGAAAAGCTGTAGATAAGGAACACTGAATACATTATATTTAATTGCCCAGCAGTTAGTGTCTTAACAATGGATACTTTTTTAACCATTTGAAAAATATATAAATAGCTGGTTGAATGTATGTATTATGATAGAAAGTATGGTTCCATATAAACTGAATAGCCACAATTTAGAACATCACCTGGCAGCCTTTAGAGAATTGAAACAAAGTTCTGATTCAATTTTCTCTTAAAATTTTTTTCTGTTCTTTACACATAACATTGCAAATCTTTTGGCTAAAAAATTGTTTTCTCACCTCCTCACCTCAGAGATTTCATTATGAAGAACTCATTTAAAAAAAGATCTCTGACAAAGCAGGTATAAACCATAGTTGGCACAATAGTTTTTGTTAAGCAGAAGAGGCACCTTTAAAGCGCAGGCATAAAACCTTTGAAGTTTTTACAGGCATCAGTTGGAATGTAATCTTACTCTTCCACATCATTATCTTAGTCCAAAGAAGAGAATTTTAATAAGTAAATAGAGTGCAGAGTAATGATTCATTGTGATGTTTAGGTTTTAAAATGTGAAATAAAACTGAGGTTAGTATGAGAAGAGAGGTGGGATCAGTGCACAAAGGGAAGTTTTGATACATCTCTGATAGAAGTTTCTGCATTACTGTGGACAGATTTGACTTCAAATGAAATGAAAGTGAACCAAAAATGAGTTTAAGTCAAAAACTGATTTTAGTCTAAGTTGAAATTACTGTGTCCTACTGAATCCAAATCTGTTTGAAAGTTCTTTATCATACATTCCTTGAAGGATAGGTATTGTCTGTTATGGTTCTCCCTCTTTGTTTCACTTACTGCTCTTTGTGCTTGTGCATGTGCTTTCTGCAATTACACTGCTTGACCTAAGCCTGCTAAGGTCTATTTGGCTGCCGAAGAGTGCAGTCCTTGCCAGTCAAAGTGGAGAGGTAATCACATTGGAAATTGGTATCACCAAAGAAAACCCCTCTGGACTGTTTTTTTGTCAAATCAGCTTTCTGATAGTGGATGAACAACAGAAACATGCCTGTCAGGTATAAGGTGAATGTAGATTATTTAAATTCATTACAAACTGCCTTGTGTAAGATAATTATCTGTTTTAAGATGGTACAGGAAAAAGACAGACGCTGTAGCATTTATGTAGGATGAAGTGTCTTTTCTTATTTCATACAGCCGTTAATCGCGAGAAGCAGTCCAGAGTTCAACTAAGTCATTTCAGGAGAAGGAGGAAGGAGTGGGAGACAACTTGTAAGCAATCTGTTCAAATGAAAATTTGTCATCACTGCAGAAGCTTCTTTCAAAACTTGCCTGTTTCCCAAGAAGGCCATTTCGCTTCTCTTTCCAAGACTTGAGATGTCCTTACTTGTTCCATAAAGCCTTAAGCAGAGGCCAGCACTTCCAGTGCTGGCACAGAATGTACTAATTATGTAGTAGTTTGTGGTGTGGGCCATCATCTGTCATGGACTGGTAACAAAGATCACTGCAGGCACTTCAGCAAGGATGGAATGTGTCATGTCCAGCACATGAAGGGAAGGAGGGGTGACCAGATTGGCAGATCCCCTCTGGTTAGATTAAGGTGAAACTGACACTCAACATCCAAACACAATGATCAATTTAAATGAGAATCTCTATACTACAACTATCATAAAGTATTGACACTCACAGAATTATATCTGTGTAAGTTGTGCGACTAAACTATGTGACTTTACAAGAATTCAAAATAAGCCTTGCAACTTAACAACTTTGAGGGAAAGTGAAAGCGAAGAGAGGGAGAGGGGAGAGATGGTCAGAAAAAGAGATCACCAGTCTGGGTTCCAGCGTTGGTCCAGCCAGCAGGGGGTTCTCTGTCTGTCAGAGTACTCACCTAGAAGCTCCAAAGTATCGAGGTCTCAAAGTCTGGCCCGCGCTTCTCTCGAGCATCCGTTTATGCCTGCTAGGTTTATGGCTTTGTCATCAACAACGTTTGCCATAAACAAGTCTGCAGGCAAAACTTCTGCAGTAAAGAGGAGTTTTGGGCAGAACAAGGCTGTCCAGTCTCCACAGGGCTCCCTCCTCTGACCACGTATTCAGCCTTTAGCCTGTTGTCATGGCAATGGTCTTGTCTTGCAAGTGCTTGAAACAATTCTAGGCATACCACAGATAAAGTGTTTATCGTTGATCTGCTACACCATGCTCTCTGAAGCGGAGATTTCCCCCTCCTCGTTTATTCTTTTTTCAGCCTTGCAATCCAGAGATGGTGCTTCCTCTTAGATGTTTTTTTCTGTCTCTGGAAAAAGTAGAATAGAAGAGCTAAGAACGTAAAACGACGAAGAAAAGGATCTAAAATTATATTGTTCATCTCTTTACAGACACTTTGAAATCAAATGAAATCCAATTTGAAGGTTCCCTTGTCTAGCACAGAGTAAAGATCAAGTAATTTTTTTCATAATAGTTGCACAAGAAATGAAAATGATTGTGTTACAGAATGAGTCTTTTGGGTATAACTTATGTAAAGTCCATATAAGCATATCTGCATAAAAGTATGTAACGGTACAATTAGAAAGGGATGGAGAGAAAGCACAGTCTGCAGCACCAGAGGTTAATGGTTCTTCTTTGTCTGACAAATAATCATCACGAGCTGTTCAGCTTTCATTTTATTGGTGAAGGCTTTGAAAAATAATGAAATGAGATGCCCTCAGTGTCCCTGAGTGACAGTTTGCATTAAACTAGTTGTTTTGATGCAACATTTCTTGATTTCTCTGAGATTAGATGTTGAGGATGGTAAATGGAAATATGTTTAAAAATGCCACAAGTACGAACGTGCTCGTTTATCTCATCTCTTGTGCTGTGTAAGGCATCAAGACCTTATGTCATTAGCTTTTGTAGGGAGACAAATTTGTGTCATTTGAGTGTTGTCGTAGCTACATTCTTCTCAGTTTCCTCTTTTGTCTTTAGGAGCTGGATCTTTGCTTTATATAGTGAAGTTTTGAATTTGCAGATGGAAAAGGATTAGATAAATGCACACTGTGATCTTTAAAACAACGTTTAGTCTGTCGGGTGCTTGATTAGAACTTCTGAATTAGTGCACGTGAACTGCCCTTCATCTGTTTTACCTTCTCACAAGTCTGAAATTGAGTGTGATCTCTGCATCAGGGAACATGTCCACCGCGCTCTGTGTTCAGGAATATTTCCCTTTCTTGAAGTACACTGTTCTTCTAAGCCTAATTACTGTGTTAATTATGACCATTTTTACAAGTCTGAAGTGAATAGGCTTCCTTTATTTCTGGGCTTCCCTCTGAGCTGACTAGCTGGACATGGGGAAAAAAAATATAGCAGTGTGCTGTTCCTGTCAAAAGTCAGGACTGATTTTCAGTGTGCTGCTTCTTTTGTTGCTTTGTTTTATCAGTGTTAGCATTACTTTGGTTATATTACTGAGCTGAGTTATCTTTTTAACGTATTGCCATTTCTGTAGTGCAAAAAAAAACCAAGTTATGTCAAACCTGAAACATTTTGAATGGTCGGAAGTCTTTCCTGCACTTTGGTGTTACTTAGAACTCTGGACTTTCCTTGCATATAAGTAGTTTGATCTCTGATGTGAGATGGCTGACATCGTATCAAATCTGGATGAAATGAAGGGCATAGGTTTGTTGTTAGCAGTACACAGTAACTTAGTTCTTGACAGTTTTGGTTTGAGCAGGAAAATGAATAAGTTGGACAATAAATATGTGTATTACTGTGAAACATGAAAGGTTAGGGAGATTCTGCAGTGGCTTAATGCACTGAATCTTTCTTCTGTAGACATAATTTTTAAGTTTAGTTACCCAAATGAAAATGAGTTTGCTGTTCTTCTGTCCCTTCAAATGCTTCTGCAGTTCACAAAAGCAAGTACACAATTTTAAAGAATTCAGCATACTTGGGAAGACAGGATTGCTTCGCATATCAGAATTGACCGACGTAGGCAGAAGGTCCAGAAAAGCTTCATTGACTTTGTGCTTTTTTCAGACTTTGACTTTTAATACCTCACTTTCCTGAGCACCCAAGTTACACAGTGTATATTGACATAAATTTAGCTATTCCCTGAGCTCTTGTGGTCTCAAATTTCAGTTCCTTTTCCTTGCATGAAGTGCTGTCTTCTGGACTTTGGTAAGAGAGGGCTGATCCTCACAAGCTTGCTCTTGTTGAAGGGATCAAGTGTTCTGTCAAAAAGACTGCTGTGGAAAGAAAAAGCATTTCTCCTCTAACAATGGTGTTTAACTTCTGAGTCTGTCTTGTATTTTAAGAGTGTACTTTAAAGACGATGTACTGTCTCACTAATATTGCTGGCAGACAGCTGACAAAAAGGTACATATAGCATTCCATAGCACTAACTTTTTTTGAAGTTCTTAGTGTACTATTTCAACTGATCACAAAAATCTTCTCATAAAATCTTCCCACAGAAACTGAAACTGAAGAATCAGCAACTGAAGCAGATCATGGATCAGTTACGGAATCTCATTTGGGACATAAATGCCATGTTGGCAATGCGGAACTGAACAGGGAAAATCAAACTTGGTAATCAGACAAGACACAGATTTGTTTGGATATTTGTTTCGTTTTAAGAATTAACGCTTTTTTCTACAACCATATTGAAGCGATGTTTGAAATGTCTTCAAGATTAAAATGTTTTTTTCTGTGGTAACTTAAGTGATGTTTGCTTTGTTTTCATGAACGGTTCATGCTGCAGGTTGTACCTGACGATTCACTTAGTTTTTTTGTAACTGACAGGAATAATTTGAATTCTTATGCAGATTGGGTCTGTATAAAGCAAGTGTTTCAGGATTTCTTGAATAGTGCATTAAAATACACTTTAAAAACCCCGCCTGTTTGGATGCCATTCTGCAGTGCAGTCAACCTTTACAGATTGGAAAAGTTGCACTACAGGAAAGTAGCTCCAGTAAGCTACAGAACTGAAATAAATTATCAGATATTATGATGCAGTATGGTTTCCCGTTGTAGGAACACAAATTATAGAGTACTGTGCTTCATAAGTTCATCTTATCCCATATCCTATCATTGTATGTTTGTAGCATTCGATAAATTGGAGCAAAATTCAAAACCTACATAAAATTACCCATGTTCTCATGGATATAATTAAGTCATTTTAAGTGAAGACTGTATATATCCTCAGCCTTAACTTCTTCTGTAACTATGTGTTGTCATTTCTTGAATGCTGCTCCAACTGTTCTCTGGCCTAATGTTCTTACAGCGTTCCGTATGGTTGGTACTTTAGTTTTGTTTACCGGATTGCACTAAGTAAAATTTTAATTAATCCTTCTCCTATGAATTCCAGTACCAAGGAACTTCGGAGTGTATGAGCAGTTTATTATCTTGGTTTATTTGTCAACCTTCATCTTTCATTGTTCTGCCTCTGGTACTCCTCACAATTTTCATTAGCCTGGAAAATATTTTGAATAACGTCCGTTGTCCATAGATGCTGCCAGTGCACTATGTACCTGTTTTTAATGGATGAACAAATATCTAAAGTAATACTGTTTCAATACAAATGCTTGGGACACTTGATTTTTAACATTTGTCAAATTGAAAACTGACCATGCCCACGACTTGCTTTGTGCATATTACTTTAAATTCTCATTCTATAGCCAGTTAGATTCTTTAATGGGTTTTTTTGGAAGATTTGCACAGAACCTTCTAAAGAGCCCAGTTAAATTGTATCCTTTTAAGCGATCTGTGGGTTTTGATACTGAATTCTCACTGATTAGAAGTGCATGGTTTTAAAAATTTTAGACTGGTTTGTTCTATTGGTCTTTTATTTTTATTTTGGTTTTTAATAACTTCAACCTATTTGCATACTTCTTGAGGTAAAAATCACTGGCATGTGAGAGGTCTGATCAGCTGTTAACAGTGAGTCTGATTACCTCATTAACAGTATACTACTATTTCCTGAAATTAGGTGCAATTAGGTAACAATTAGTATTTTCTACAAGTTTTGAGATAACTATAGAAAATGGAGGTTAGTCTATACTTTGCACTACTGCATGTATTCTCTTTGTATTCTCACTAAATATTTTTAAGTTTTGCTGCCTTTTTCATTGCATATCAACTTTGCATATTGCAAAAGTAACTTAAAATGTGGAAAAGAGTGCAAGTATGGCAAGTAGATGTCAGGCCAGTACAATATTCAGCTTATTCTGTGCAGCTGCTGGCAGCAGCCAAGGTTTATGCTACAATTTTTCATCTGGGAGAGTTGAGAAAACACTTTAAACCACTACCAGAGTAGATAGCGCAGTAGCTAAATTGCAAAGCGTAGAAATTGACAGAACTGTAAATTATCACGGGAAATACTGTCAAAAGGGGAACTTTGCAAGGTGTAAGACCAAAACCATACACTTTTGACTTATGCAGATGAAAGTAAGGGTAGTGTACATAATTCATATGCTACCACATCCATGAATAAGTATAGGATTTAGTCAGGAAGATGACAGGTTTAGGAAAAGTGGCAGTTCTTCAACTGTGGAATGCTTTTAAAGAAGTTACTGGGCATCAGCATGTGCTGAAAATTAATGTTTTAGTTAATGCTAACTGAATTTTAACTGCTTGTTAATGAAATGGCACCAAATGTAGTGTTTACAAATACCAGCAAAACAATACCAATACAGATGTTTCAGTATTTTATTTATGTATTGTTGACCGATTGACTGTTTCTGTGTTCCAAATTAGACAGACTGGATAAACATACAGACAGTCCTATGGGCAGATACCAAACCCTAGGATGGTTTTGTTATTGAATTATAAAAGTGTTTGAGGGTTTGGGGTTTTTTAGGGCTCCAATTTTGCCAGGAGAGGCATAGGAGCAGTGGAGATAGAATGTTGAATACTTTGTAGCGTGTTTATAGGAGCATTCTATGTTAACGCATGCTCTGAAAATGAAACCATTAGTCCTGAATCCTTGTAGATAGTAAAACAGATACTGGATGTTCAGTTCAGGAAGTGAATTGAACTCAGCATGACATGCCAGGCAGTAGGTAGGGGTCCAAGGTTTATTTACATAAAAAAGGCTGAGTGCAGAGCAGGTTAATGCCATCTTCAGGAAAGATGCAAAGAATTTACCTTTCCTCTTGACTTCCATAGAGGCAGCAAGGCCACATCCAGAGTGCTTTAATAAACCATGAGTGTTCTTGTCATCCAACAGAAAAACCTGTCCTGATCATAGTATTTCTTAATGAGAAATTGGAGTCTGTACACAAGTGCTATTTAAATTCATCACTGTAAACAATGGATTTAGGTGGAAACAGTCAGAACCAAGATGAGAAACAAGATTTCACTGGTGTGCTAGATGACTGCAAGAGCCAAAAAAGACTGCAGCTGAAGGATGACTGAGGACTGCTTTGGAAAACGGAAAGTTCCAGTTGCAGATCTGGGGATCAGAAGTTAAGAAAAAATGTAAAAAAAAAAAAATAAAAAAAAAAAAAAAAAAAAAAAAAAAAAAAAAAGATGCAACGACAACAAAGGACACTGAGTCAACTGAGATTTACAGAGGGTGGATTAGTTTAATTACTTCATGCTAACAAAGGAAATGGGGAATTATAAAGTAATTTACAGATAGGTCAGTGCGGGAAAAAATATTCACAGAAGAAAGCAAGTAGTCACTTTCCTTATGTAATAGTAGTGAAGTAATATGGTAGAGCATGTGAGTTGTCAAAGAAAAGGGTTATGTGATGAGCTGGGAGGATATTTTATTTTTATACATAAAAATAACAAGCTGGCTGATATGTACTGATTGATGTTAATGTGAGTGACAATGTTATATAGCAATGCCAGTTTTTATTTAAGAAAACATAATGGATAACTGGATATAATGTAAGAGTTAAACACATTATAGTCAAACTTCCATATTAAATCTATCTTATGTAAATTTTAAGGATTTTCCTTACATTGCATAAGGGATGCATTCTGGATCTGTAACAACACTGCATAGCGATTAACACTGCTGAGATCTGTGAGTGGTGTTTGTATTGATGTGAATGTGGTCAGAAGCAGAATGTATGTTTTACAGCACTTTTCACTGGGCTAGATCCAGTAAATGTCACAGACATATTTGAGGCAAATACTCAGAGGCACATTTTTTTGTGTGTGTGTTTAACACTGGGAACACCTCAGCTCATCGTACACCTTCTTGTTCAACTTGAAAGTTACCAGATTGCTTAGGCTTCTGCAAATGCCCCTAGCTGCTGATATCTGATAATGACTGCTGAGGTGATGTAAACTGTGCTTGTCTGCCCAAACTCTGTAAAAAGCCTGATTTGCTAGGCCTTCTTCAGCTCCTCACACTCTCACTTTCTCTTCTCAAATAACTGCCCCTATGCCCCTACTGCAAAGCTATAGAATACTGTTCTGAAATAGAACTGAAAATGAGTGGCTGAAAGGAGAGTATTACATACATATGTATGATTAAATTATAGAATCACTCAGGTTGGAAAAGACCTTCAAGATGATCACCTACCACTGCAAGTCTACCAGTAAACCATGTCCCTAACTGCTACAGCCACACGTTTCTTAAGTACCTCCAGGTATGGAAACTCCCCTGCCTCCCCAGCCAACCTGTTCCAATGCTTGACCACCCTCTCTATGAAGAAATTCTTCCTGATATCCAATCAAAACCTCTCCCGGTACAACTTGAAGCCATTTGCTCATGTCTTTCCACTTGTCATCTGAGAAAAGAGACTGACAAGCACCTCGCTGCGACCTCCTTTCAGGTTCTTGTAGAGAGTGATGAGGTCTCCCTTCGGCACTCCTTTTCTCCATACTAAACAGCCTCAGTTCCCGCAGCTGCTCCTCATACGGCTGGTTTTCTGGTCGCTTGTCCAGTTTCATTACTCTTCTCTGGATGTGTTCCAGCAACTCAATATCTTTCTTGTAATGAGGGGCTCAAAACTGAACGTAGTACTCAAGGTGTAATGTCATCCATGTCACATATAAGGGGACAATCACTTCCCTTAGCATTTTGGCCATGCAATTTCTCGTGCAGGCCAGGATGCCGTTGTCCTTCTTGCCCACCTGGGCACACTGCTGGCTCACATTCAGCCGCCTGTTGACCAGCACCTCCAGGTCCTTTTCTGCTGGGCAATTTTCCAGCCGCTTCCCAGCTTACACCACTGCATGTGGTTTTTGTGACCCAAGTGGAGCACCTGGCATTTAGTCTTGTTGAATGCCATAGAATTGGATTCAACCCATCGATCCAGGCTATCCAGATCCCTCTGCAGAGCCTAGCTGCCCTCAAGGAGATCAACACCCCTAACCAACTCGGTGTTGTCTGCAATCTTGCTGAGAGTGTGTTTGATTCTCTCATCAACGTAATTGATAAAGATATTAAACAAAAACAAATGTTTCTTGAAAAATAAATTTGGATTTGCCAAAATAGGAAGAAAGATATGTGAGTTTAAAATTATCTGAGTAGTGGTGAATAGCAATGCAGTTGTTTTTATCATCATGTAGAGGTTTTAGTGGTATTTACAGTCGTGGAGAGAGAAAAGAAGATCACGAAAGTAGCCCATTACTGAAATGCGACGTTGAAGTGGGAAGACTTTCAAATAAAGGGAAAATACAAAGAAATAGAACAACAATAATCAAAAGGTAGGTGAGCACAAAGCAGCCCTAAAATAGTATCAGGGAAAATAGGATTTTAAACTTGCATTAAAGATAATTGGGATGCAGTGAGGGGGAAAAAGTCACTGCAGTTCTGGGGCGCATGACCAAATGCTGCATGGTAGGGAGTATAAATGTGAGCGCTCTTACTCTGAGACCAGTAATTCTGCATGAAATACTGTGTTAGTTTTGGGGTCAGCATGGTACTAACACAGTGAAAGAGAAGAATACCAATGTGCTACTATATGAAAAATCAATACAATAACTTCTGAAAGCCAAAACAAGGCTCAAATATGGAAATTCTTTGGTAAAGGCATAGGGGAGATAATTACTTAATGTGATTTGGAGTTGCTATAGCACAGAATAGAAAAGAAGTAACTGCTTTATGTATTTCATGAAACACTAACAAGGGGATGGAGATGGGAAACCTCTTGGTACTGAGATATGAAATATTAATTTCCACAGGAGTTCAGATGTTTCTTGGGTTACTTGGAAATTTTAAAATTGAACAGCATAAAAAGGCTAGAAAAATACATTGGGAAAAGGCAAAAAAATATTGCATTGGTAAAGCAAGAGATGGACTAAACTGTCCTTACTCAGTTTTCCTTCTTTAGATTTTACAGTTGTAAAGCATCTGTGTATCAGCTGACTATTTGTCAGAAGACAAGCTCCTGAGAGCACCTGGGCTAGGTGCCACCTGCCAGCATTAAACAGGCTTTCGTGTCTTCTTTTTGATGATTTGTTCCTGAAATTCCTCTTCAGGTTAAGGTGCCTTCATGAAATTTCTATTACAGAGGAATCAGAGCAGAAAAGGAAATGAAGCAGTAGCTTATTTTTCCTCCCAGCTCCACATCCCCAGCCTCCCACCCTTAGCTTTGGTTCATTTTCTAGTGAAGAACCACTCTGTGGTCTTTGTAGAAAGCTGAGGAGTAAGTGATTCCTGATTACTGTCTGTTGACCCAGCAGAACTTGTGAGGTCATTTACAAAAGTAAAACGTGAGTCTATTTATCCATCGTTCCCCGACTGAGATTAAAGACAACTGCAGCACTTACATGCCGTGCAGTGTGAGCTCGTCACGGTCCACACTTGGGGTAGTTTGTTCCAATGCAGAGACAGAGGTGACCTGAGCTTGTGTAAAATGCGATTGTATTTGGCCTCAGTTACAACGCAGCCATCCTCATATGAATTGTTATGTAAAACACATGCTGCTTGTACAGCATTTGCATATGTTACGTGTATTTTTTGTTCAGTGTGGGAGGCTTTAATTACTTTCTAGGAAATGAGAACTTTTTTTAAAGGTCTTGAATAGTCTATTTGAGCAACTGCATCTAAAATGCCCTCCAGCAATCACAGAAACGGAGTAAGGGATGGAAATAGAACATAGGCATTGCACTTTCCACACAGAGGAGAAAATGTTTTTTCACATGAGTTTACTATTGCCACAGTCCCAATGTCTCATCATAATCATTTGGGAGCTTAGATTTCATAAAAGCTATGAGCCCCACTGTAGCATTTTGAAAGTATTAAGTTGATGCAAGGTAGTTAAGCTTAATACAATTAGATTTATTTGTTTTACAGCTCCTTGAAGTTGCAGAGACTACTATATTTTAAATTATCTTCACAAAACCAGAATGGAGTTGGAATCAATTCATACAAAGAGATTATGACTTTTAAATTTGAGCTTTTGAACTTAAATGATTTGGCTATTTTTCCTGCTGAAAAAAAAAATAAATATAGAGAAACCATAAATCCTTTAGCTCTGCAAGTTCACATCTCAGGTGGGAGCAAGGAAAATGGGAATTTTCAGCCTGCTGATACTCTGAAATACAGCTGTGGAGCAGATTATGGAATATACTGCCGTTTTGCTATCTGCTAGCACAGCCCCTCGCAGAAGCTGCCATTAGGACAGAGCCCAGACTGGTAGCATAAGCCAGTACCGTGCACCTCATACATGTGCACTGGCTGCATTCCGCTTTGAGGCACAAGTATTTATTCCTGAAGCTGGTTGGATCCATGCACCGTATGTGTCTGTTTTCAAAAGCCCTTTGTGTTATAGACTGTGTACTTTTATTAAAAGGCTTTTCACTGACGATGTAGGAAATGAATGTCTCTGATGTTCAGACCTGTACAGGTATGCCAATAAAGGTGAGGTGTATGCCAATACAGGTGGAGGCGTACAAAACTGATGGGTGCCTCTGCTCTTGAGGAGCAAGGTGGATATAGAGGAGGGAATAATGACAGTAACAAAGAGAGCAAGGAATTGCTTCTTCAAGGACTGAAGGGGTTTGCTTTTCCTTTTTTTTCAGATTTTTTTTTTCGTGTTTTTGTTTGAGTATGTGAAAAACTCTTCCCTTACAGTGTATGTAGATTTCTATTTCCAAATCCAAGACCATCTGCATTTCAGGTTTGAGTTCAGGCTGTTGAAAGGCACAAACTATCTGCAGAGTGCAAATCTGAACATGGAGTGCAACTGCCCAGGAGGATGGTGATGCATCATCTCCAGGGTTTGTTGAGGTCTTATATTTTAACAGTGTCAGCCTTCCCACTCTGTTGCAAGCAAAATTTACACCCCTTCTGTCTCTGAAGAGGAAAGGAAATAGAGGCGACAAAGATGTTCCCAGAGGAGTGACTAATCTTTACCCTTCAGGAGCGTTCAAGGATAGCCACCCCTACCAGTCATCAAATAGCTGTTTTTAAAACAAGAAAAAAATAAAATAAATGCAAAGTAGTTAATTCCATTTCCCAAGTGTTCTGCAATGCACATCATTATCTATTCAGCTTCGCATAGTCATTACCAGATAGAAATTAGATCTAGCAATGAATGGTCAGTATGATGCTGTCAGCAGTACACACTTCAATTTTAAATTTAAAATGGAGTCTGTTGTCTGCCTATATCAGCTATTAACTTTACTGTCATTGTCACAAAGCCATCAATCTCAGTCTGTCCCAAACCCATTTTCTGTGTAGAGTCAGCCCATCTTCCTCATTTCCTACCCATGCAGATTTTAAATCATCTTGTAAGCCTTGTACTGCACCAAAGGTTTAAGGCTGCAAGACTTGGCAGGCTGGTTTCTTTTTTTTAATTCTTTTTTCATTCTTTTTTCCCCTAATGTACATTCAGTATCTACTACCAGATGACAGATTGCAGCTATTCTCTGGGCTGGATCATGCCAGAAACAAACAGGAAAACAGAAAAGAAACCCTATAAGCTGATATAAAGTAGATGAAAGCCTTATTCCACTGAGGCTGCTGGCAAATGCCATAGAACTTAATTTCCAAGTAATTGCTATAAAAATTGTTTCAGAGAGAGGGCAGAAAGTGGCCTTTGTAGGCAGGATCTTCTACATTTTAGAGATGATCTCTGCTTGTATAGCATCAAAGCATCTGAGATTATCAGAAATGCCCTAGTTAGCAGCCTTCTAGTGTAATGCGGGGGAGTTTTTTACCAGAATATTTTAAACCTTTAAGAGTCTTCAGTTCTGGATGTTGCCTCTCTTTCTGGTCTAACAATGTCTAAGAACATTGACTTTTATGGCCCATAAATTTTCTCAAACTTTCTAGACGGGCAAAGCTTAGGGAGCATATGTATGATTGGAGAGATACGGCTTTGATGGATGGACTGTTAGAGGGATAAGGAATTAGCTGGATGGCCATATCCATTACAGTCAGTGGCTGAATGTCCAAATGGAAACCTGTAATGAGCGGTGTCCCTCAAGGGTCCATACCGGGACCAGTGCTATTTAATATCTTAATTAATGACATCGATAGGGGGATTGAGTGCACCCTCAGCAAGTCTGCAGAAGACACCAAGCTGACTGCAGCCATTGAAACACAAGCAGTTAAGGATGGCAGGCTTGAAAAGTGGGCCTATG
The DNA here is from genome assembly GCA_013396635.1 of Penelope pileata. Taxonomy (NCBI): domain Eukaryota; kingdom Metazoa; phylum Chordata; class Aves; order Galliformes; family Cracidae; genus Penelope; species Penelope pileata. The sequence goes on from WBMW01000976.1 coordinate 1,057,532, forward strand.
TGAATGTCATGAAGTTCAACAAGGCCAAGTGCAAGGCCCTGCACCTGGGTCGGGACAATCCCCAGTATCAGTACAGACTGGGGGATGAATGGATTGAGAGCAGCCCTGCAGAGAAGGACCTGGGGCTACTGATGGATGAAAAGCTGTATATGGTCTGGCAATGCACAGGTTGAGGGAGACAGTTTTCTTCCTCTGCTTTCTTGAGACCTCACTTGAAATACTGCATCCATCTCTGGGGCCCCAGTGCAAGAAAGACATGGACCTGTTAGAGCAGGTGCAGAGGAGGGCCAAAAAATGATCAAAGGGCTGGAATACCTCTCTTATGGAGAAAAGCTGAGAGAGCTGGGATTATTTAGAGTACAAAAGAGAAGACTCTTTGGAGACCTTATTGTGGCCTCTCAATAGGCCAGGTGATATGAGACGATGAGCATGGCTTCACCAAGGGCAGGTCCTGCCTGACCAACCTCATGGCCTTCTATGATGGTGTGACTGCATCAACGGACAAGGGAAAAACCACTAATGTAATCTACCTGGACTTCAGCACGGCCTTTGACACGGTCCCCTACAACATCCTTCTCTCCAAACTGGAAAGATATGGATTTGATGAGTGGACTGTTCCATGGACGAGGAACTGGCTGCAGGGTCAAACCCAGAGAGGGGTGGTCGATGGCGCAATGTCTGGATGGAGATTGGTGACGAGTGGGGTCCCTCAGGGGTCAGTGCAGGGACCCATACTCTTCAGTATCTTCATCAATGACATTGACAGTGAGATCGAGTGCACCCTCAGCAAGTTTGCAGACAATACCAAGCTGTGTGGTGCAGTTGACACACCTGAGGGACGGGATGATCTCCAGAGAGACCTAGACAGGCTTGAGCAGTGGGCACAGGAGAACCCTATGAGGTTCAACAAATCCAAGTGCAAGGTCTTGCACTTGGGCCGTGGTAAACCCCACTATCAATACAAGCTGGGGGATGAAAGAATAGAGCACAGCCCTGCCAAAAAGGACTTGGGGGTACTGGTAGATGGCAAGCTGGACATGAGCCAGCAATGTGCCCTCNGTTGCTCAGAGAGGTGATGGAAGCCCCATCCCTGGAGACATTCAAGGTCAGGCTGGACCAAGCTCTGAGGAACCTGATCTAGCTGTAGATGTCCCTGTACATTCCAGGGGAGTTGGACTAGATGACTTTTAAAGGTCCCTTCCAACTCTAAGGATTCTGTGATTCTGTGATTCTAATTTTATATATATGTATGTATGTATAAGAAGGATGGAGAGTTTTTACCAGGACCTGCAGAGACAGTTCAAGGGGCAATGGTTTTAAACTGAGAGTAGACTCAGGTTGGATATAAGGAAGAAATTTTTTGATGTTTAGGATGGGAAGACAATGGAAGAGTTTCCCTGAGAAATTATGGATGCCTCATCATTTGAAGTATTCACTGAAGACACTTGTTTTGTTCATCCTAGAGAAGTGAGGGCAGGCCTCATGGCAGCCTGCAGCTTCCTCACAGGGAAGCGCTGGGCAGTGCTGATCTGTGCTTTCTGCTGACAGCGACAGGGCCCAAGGGAGTGGCATGAAGCTGTGACAGGGGAGGGTCAGGTTGGGGATTAGGAAAAGGTTCTTCACCTAGAGGGTGGCCAGGTGATGGAAGAGGCTTCCCAGGGCACTAGTCATGGCACCAAACCTATCAGAGTTCAAGAAACATTAGGACAATGCTGTCAAACATAGGGTTTGAGTTTTTGGTGGTTCTGTGTGAAGCCATGAGTTGGGTATGGTGATCTTTATGTGTACCTTCCAACTCAGCATATTCTACAATTTTATCATTCTATGATAGCTGTGATATGAAGGGTTCCTTGAATAGAAACATGTTCTGATCTTCAATTTACTTTACAAACATGAAATCCTTCAAGCAAGAGTCTTTAATTGGTACGGAAATGTTTCTGCCTCTTTGTTCCATGACAGCTGCTTCATTAACTTATGGTAAAACTGTGAAGGGACAAATTTGTTAAATACAGTAACTGTGATGTTGTGTTACATCAGTACATAACACAGCAATTAATGAAATATGGGTAATTTTGATCTTTTGCATGTGCAATTACATTGTTTTTAAGCATTGATTGAGCACACAGTGGATTGTGCTTTTGTAACATACCTGAATGCCAAGCCAAATGTTGGGCACATGGAACCCGAGCACTCAAAGAGCTCTTTAAGTGTTGTGTCCAACAACTAAGGTAACACTATTTCTTCAAATCTTATGTTCAAATCCTATTCCACCCGGTAGATGTTTACGTTATTGTAATGAAGTGCTAAAGTTTTGCTTGCAGGAAATTGCAGACTTGCTAAGCCTTGATGTTACTGAGCTGTTGTGAGCCCTAGTTAGTATCCAAGCATTGCCAAAACTCCCGTACTGACCCTTTATTCCTCCCTCACTCTTGGGAGCTGGGGCTAGCAGTCATTTTCTATGAGAGACACAAGAGACTGCACAGTGAGATGCAATGCCCATCCAGTTGGTGATTAAAGCACTTCAGTGAGAAACTCAAGTTCATGCCTTTGACCTTTGGTGGTGCATCAGGCTCCAAAGAGGTTTGCAGCAGCATGACACAGGCCTGAAAGGAGCCGGCATTACGTATGTCTGGAAGGTGTGCTCTCATATGCAAATCTTTTTTTTTTTTTCTGTGTGTGTGTGTAGATCGAAGCCTCACTGCAAAAAAAGAGAAAGAAAACGTATTTCATGAAAACTGAAAGATTATACTGAGTATATACATAATTCAATTTTTTTTGGAAGATACAGCTTTACAAATCAAATAGCTGCATCCAGAAAAAGGAAGAGTAAAAAGTACTACGCAATGAGATCCAAGCATGGTACTCCCCTTAGCTACAGCAGCAACAGCCAGAGGATAAAGAGAGACGGTGTTGTGTAAGGAGACCCACTGAAGCAAGGTGCACTGGGTATTTGTACCTTCAAAGTCTGTCTCCAGCTGCAATGAACTGCTTCACTGGTCAAGGAACAGTACAGATGTGTTGGCTCTTAAATCTGTGTTACTGCTCAGATTGCAGCAGGGGCTTTTCCTGCAGTCCTTGGAATATCCATTAGCGTTGCATTTGGTCCTGTAACACTGCTTCCATTATGAGAATGAATTTCCAGTTACTGGGCCTGAGACACGGTTACACCACCTTCTCACCAGATCTTTGCCAAATTGCCAGTAAATATTCCGTTAGGGAAAATACCCTCTTTTTTACACTTTCTTCATGCACTCCAGTGCATAAAAAACAGACTCCCCTAACTGTTCTTCTCACTACAAACATACCTGTATAGCAACAGCTGCACACATAAAATTGCAAATTTAAGCTCCTGTTATTCAAATTTTGTACAGCTGGAAAAAAGCGTCTTTTTCCAATGGAAACAAGCATTCTTGGCTAAGCCACTAGATGTGCGAAGCCTGACAGGACTCCAATAGCTGGCTGAGATCCTCCACCAGTCCTTGGAAGGATGAGCCTGTAGTGCCACACGTATTCTAGGTCTAAATGAGGGAAGAAGACAACTAGGACCAATTATGAGAAGAGGCTCTATGGCAGGAGAACAAAAGTGTCCTGGACTTAGCCTCAACAAGTCAGTTGGGGATTGTGGAGTTCTCTGAAGACCCAGATCTCCATTCTGATTTTTTTTTTTGTATCTGAGAAGGATCTCTTATTTGAAAAATGTAGCACCTCCCTGTCTGTAAAATGAGAAGAATAATAGCACTTATTTGTAGGCCTCCACATTTTATTACTTGCTGAAGTCTAGAAGGAGGTTGGCACTGAAGAATGATGCTGTCACCGGTGGCTTTTAAAAAATGAATAATAAACACAAGCCTGGAGCTCTTGAGTGGTCAGAATGTGATATCACTGCATAGTTTTAGCAGTGCTTGGCCTTATCTGAATGGCCATGTCATATTGGGGCAGGGAGGGCTGTAAGTGCATCAGCCAGCAGAGGAAGATGTGTTTTGAGAAAGGATGTATGAAAACAGAGGTACATTCCTTACTGAATTGCATAAAAAAGGCATTTCAGTTGTTGAGGATGGGATGGGGCATGGAGGAGACGATAAAGGCATCACTGAGGTGTGATATAATGGCTGAGTGGGAACGGGAGGAGGAAATATACTGCAGCTGGTGCAATAGGTCAGAGCATTGTTCTGGAGAGCCTTGAAAGAAACCATGAGTAGCTTAAATTTAATGCAGGAGGCCAAAGGAAAATGATGGAAGAATTTAGAGGTGCCACTGTGGAGGCAGATGATTTACTGAGGCCTTTGAAATAGGTTGCAAAGGGAAAAGATGAAAATGAAGAGGAGGATCTAGTAGTCTTGAGGAGAAATGATCGGGATATGAACACAATTTTTGTTGTATGGCTGACAGGGTGAACCTTAGCAGAGTTGCACAGGATAAAGTGATGGATCTTGTCTCAGATAGGGAGAGACGAGTCTCAGGAGATTTAATTAATGTATAGGAATCCTTGTGGGAGATTGCTAAATGTTGCTATGCCCGGAAGTTTCTCAAGAAATAGAAAGGAAAATGAAAGATTGTCGCGATTCCCTGATTTCAAAAAGAAGTTTAGCAAGAGTGGTAATCTGTGTTTGCTGTCCAAGCAATGAGTATTTGGACCTATTGTCTCCCTGTGAGTAGAAAGCACTAGAAAGATCAATGCATTTTTTCTTAGACCTCTAGAGGGTTCTCTCTGAATGATGTTTGAAAGCTCAATAAATCATTACGGAGAGGTGGAGTATAAATTCTAACTTGATTTTGTATTGACTTGTTATAGACAAACAATTCTTACCAAAATGTTGTCACATGCTCATTCATCTCCCTTTAGTGAAGGTGGTGTGACAGTTTCTGAAGAGAACAAAATTATCATGTATTATTTTTGAATGTAAGCAATTTGTGGTTAGCAAAACAGTGTACCAAAATCCCTACAACCAAAACTACCGAGCCAGGCAAGATTATTGGTTGAAGTGTGAAGGATAGAGGGGGAGAAATTTCAGCTAACCCAAGTAATCTGGCACGTACTGCCAGCCTACAAATAAGACTGAAGCTGTAGCAGCTTAGCAAGAGAAGATGAAGAACATTAATGTTCCAAAATGTCTATATGTGGATGCAAGGAGCATGGAAAATAAGCAGTAGGCACTAGAAAAGATACTAAACAGTGAAGTTTATGTACTAGTGGGCACAGCTGAGACAAGGTGGGCTGTCTTTTGTCAATACTTTAGATGTCAATAAGGATACAGCCTACACAAACCAGGAGAGGCATGGTGGCCTGATACAGCTGTGTTTTCTCACTGGTGTAGCGTATGCAATTGGCACAAAATGTTGTTCTTTTGTCTTGAAGGAGCTTAAAATCAGCGAATCAGAAGAAATAATGAACATGATAGATCCAGTGTGACATTTTTGTTCATGAGCTCTTGGAAGTTCCTAAGCTCCTGTACAAAATGAATATAAATGTATTTGTGATAAAAGGCAATTTGAATATTTTTGTTAAATGTACCCTCACAGTTCATTTTCATAGCTACAAAACAGTGGATGATCTGTTTGAATGTTGAGTGTATTCATAGAATCACAGATTCATAGAATCCTTAGAGTTGGAAGGGGCCTTTAAAGGTCATTTGGTCCAACTCCCCTGCAATGCGCAGGGACATCTACAGCTAGATCAGGTTGCTCAGAGCTTGGTCCAGCCTGACCTTGAATGTCTCCAGGGTTGGGGCTCCCACCACCTCTCTGGGCAACCTGCTCCAGTGCTTCATCACCCTTACTGTAAAAAACCTTTTCCTTAAATCTAACCTAAATTTCCTCTCTTTCAGTTTAAAACCATTAATTGTATTGTATTCTTATGAAGTTTTCTAATTGCAGTTAGGCAATGGGCTATGGCATGGGCCACCCACTTCTCTTTCGCACTTTGATGTCATCTGCTCAAAGGAAGAATGGAAACAGAAGCTGGACTGAAAACACAAACACTTCTTGAGGTCTTTGGCCTCAGTATTGTAGCCCTAAGTCATTGTTTAAGACTGACCATCTCAAGAATACAATAACTGTCCCATGAAACGTGAAACCATAAAGAGGATATTCTTGTCAGCCCTGTGGCATTAGTAGTTTCATCACTAATGATTTGCATTTTTCTTTTGCACACTGTGTTGATCACGGTAATTTTGCATCCATTAAATGAATTCTTGTGTTCTGAGCACACAGAGAGCTGGATGTGGATGAAGCAGGCTCAGCTTTCCCCAGGGATCCCAGTGAAGGGTGAGGCCATATGCTAGAGTATGGATTGTGTGTTGTCTCCAGAGGCTGAGCCCTGCGCTGTTGTTTGTAACCCAACCACACCACTGGACAGGTTGCATGATCCTTGTTGGAGCTGCCTGTAGGCAGGTAGGCACAGCCTAAGCCTTGTTTATGAAACACTATGTGAAAATACAGACATGCTGAGAAATCCTGCGAGGTGTTCTCTCTCACATGCCTCTGAATTGACAGTTTTTCAGGTGCAAGGTCCTGGTCTGGACTGGACAGTGATGGGACTTGAAACGTTATCCCCTTGTGTGCACACTGGTCCGCAGCCTGGCTAACTGATCTCCTTTCCTACTCAAGATTTTGGTTTCATGTCTGGCTGCTGTGGGGCAAAAGGGAATAGATACCATCACGTTTGACCACAGCCAGACAGGGTACCAAAACACATGGAGGAAGTTTTTTGGGCTGACAGAGACAGAGAGAGCCTCACAGGCTATTTAACCATGAGTGAGTGTTACCAAAAGTGGATGCAGCCTCCATCCCTATATTGCTTCTGGCCTCAGGACAGAGCAATTCTGCTTATGGCCAGCAGAACACTTTATTCCCAAGATATTGCTGCAGTCCCTTTCCAGCAATTTTTCTAGCACCCACACATAACCAAATGCTGGTTGGATGAAACCGTATGTGCAGCTGGTACTTCAGCTCTCCAGTCCCATGCCCATCCTGCTTTCCACTGTCCTGGGTCTCTCTGCAGCCTGCGCCAGCTGTGCTGGCTGCCTCCTCACCATCACTGAAACCTAATGCCCCATTCCTCCCCACACAGAACTGCACCTGCTGAGCTGCCTTCCCAGGCTCATTTAGATTAGCTTAAATGTTTTTGAGCAGTTGATACATCCTCACAGATCAGCCAGAAGATGGGGAATGCTTGTTTGAGTAAGCTACCCCCTAATCCTTTAACAGAGAAGCTTTTATCTAGCAGAACTGGCGAGTGAAACACACAGGACGAAGGCTTGTTAGCAGAAAATATTGCACCACTGCGTTTTCTTTGGCAACTCCACAGCAGACTGCACGGTTTTATAGACATGCATGTGTAAAAGCAAGTGGTGCTGCTCTGCTGAATGCCTGCTGGGATTCGGGACGGAGGGAAATTGGAGAAAGGTCTGGGATGAGATATTGCAATCTGCAGCTGCCCCACGTGGATTATTAAATCAGCGCTTTTCTACATAAAAACAGTGTGGAACTGTCAACACTAAATATGTCAGTCACAGGTAGAAACTGCCTGGCATCCTGCAATTCTTATTTGCATGAAATCAAAAATAGTAGGAGGAAATCTGCCCACAGCAGACTTTCAATTTACGTCAGCCTGCCAAACTCTTCAGTGACAGAAAGCCGCTGTGTGAACACTGAGTCATCTCCTTCATTTAACATCCAGTGGGTGTAATGTTTGGCAGCCTAGCCCTCAGAAGAGACAGCCCTGGCATCTCGTTTTAGCACATTATCCCGTTATATTGCACACTGTAGTATCCTAGTGTAAGGAAAGCAATGAAAACCTGTAACTGCACAAGGGACAGGCAGTCAACTCTGGCCTGTCTGGGGACACCCGAGTGCATGTTTTTAACAATTAACAGGATGACTGAAGGAGCAGATCAGGCAAGGGAGGTGCTGAGGATGCCTGGGCAGACTGGGCATGCACATGGACAGCCTCCTGGGCTTTGCTGGCCCTCTCCAGGGTCATTGGCTGGGCCATGCAAACAAGGGGTCTGACTGGTAGGGACCAGCAGCTGCCAAGTGCCTGAGCTGGGGGATCCTGGGGATGCCCTCAAACTGGACTTAGATATCTTTTTAGACACCAAAACCCATTCCAAATTTGACCCTACCTGGAAGAACAGGCAGGTTTCCAAAGATACCCTTGGATGCATGATGCCAAGTGCAAGTTTGGAAAATACTGAAGCGCACAACACTGATGGGAGATATTTGCTAAATCTTCATCATTCCTTTTTTAACAAGCCTTATGAATTGCACTTACATCTGAAGGCGCTAAATAGCTATTTGGGACCTTAGATGATTAATTTCTGTGAAATTTAAGATCCAAGACCCAGACAGATCCTCAAGGGCACCAAGTTTTCAATGATATTCATGAAGCTCTCAAGTAAGGGCAAGATTAATATACCTACAAGTAAAGCACCGCGACAACTAATTTTTAGACCTCCTTGGTGCAGAACACCAGTAAGAGTGGGCATATAGAAATCACAGCCACTCCAGTAAATTAAGCACACGCAGAAGCGTTCTGTCACAGGGGCTGCACTGACACTTTCAGAGGTGGGTGCCACATGCAGACTGCCTGCTGAGGGGGGCATTGGCCCATTCTTACTCCCAGACTGGATTCTCTCTGGCAGACCAAGAGGTGGCACAAGCCAAAAAATTTTCCAGGAACCACTTGGATGATTTTAAAATGCTTGGGATTGAATTTTGATTTCCTTAGAAGCTCCCTGGTGTGTTGTAGCTGACCAATGCAAGCACACTCATGGGTGCTATTCAGCGTTCCGGGGTGAACAGCGGTGGCGGAGAAGATGCATCCTTCACCTTCACCAAGTGCCCTGGCTACCAGGCTGCAGCACAGTGAGCTGGCAGCAATCTCCATATTTTTGTGCATGCTACTGCTTTCTCACTATTTCTCTCAACCTTGAGCAAATCTGCTTTGCTGGCCGGCCCTGGTCTGTCTCAGGCCTTTATCCACCTCCAGGCAATTAACAGGGAGCCTGACCAGCACAGGGCATGTGTCAGGAAATCCTGTGAGAGCTTTGCTCTGCTAAGAAATAACAAAATCCCTCACTTGTGTTTTGTGCCCTTTAAAAATAGGAATTAGGTGCTTAAAATGTTATCCCGAGGAAAGCTGGAGGGAGCTGCTGTGGTGGCTTTGAAGCCTTGTAAAAGGCTATGATGACATGAACATCCTTGAAATTCCACAAACGCTGAGGACAAGGAGGTGGATATTTTTATTTACAGCTAGCCTGTGACCTGATCCTGATGAAGTATGCTCATTAATAGCCCTGATACGAGTGGGATTACCCTCATTACTCCCGAAAAGAGCAAGCCCACCAGGCAGAATAAACATTGGCAGGATCAGGTAGCAGATGACTCATCTTTTCCAAACACAAAAAGACAGCAAGCCAGTCAACAAACATGTTAGTTAAATTTGCTACTACACATAAACTCTGGATAATTTTAAAACAACCTCGGGATAGCCACCACCACATACTCACATCTCTGACCTAACACAAGCCTCCCTGGCTAACGCCGTCCCGACCCACAGCTGCCCCTCTGGGGACTGCTCCTTGCTAGAAGTGCGAGGACTGTGGCCATGCATGGGTAAATGGACTGGTGAGTCCTGCAAGGAGAGTCTGTCAAGGTCACATCTGCTCTGCTCTGCTTCCTCTGCAACCCGCTTGAAGTCTGCAGGGTCACATGAAGTAAATTAGAGGGGAATTGTGTTCACAGGGTCTGTGGTGTAAGCGGAACGCTATGATATTCCCCCATGGGTGTTTCAGATAACTTTCAAGAATCAGAATAAAATTATAAGCATTAAATTAATAAAATAATGTTCCAGTTGGGAAGTTTTCCCTGAGGGCTTAAAACCTTTTAAAAAACCACAACACTAAATTTAAGTAGGTGGACATCTGAGTAAACTGATGCTAACAGCACGAGGACAGAGCAAGGCAGTGCCGGATGCCATGCCAACGCAGACGTGTGGCAGTTTCTGTAGCAATCTCCTGGAGTTTTTTCCACATATCTCTTAAAGGACCAAGCAATAAGCTTCTGCTAGAATCATGCCACAGTCAATTAGACCTCACCTATAAGAAAGTCTCACCTACATTCAGTCCACATTTTTCTCATTAGACTTTGTTCTGCTGCTCTTGGCTGGCCTCATCACTGTCATCCTTCACAGTAGGGACCTGATCACATCAGCAGTGTCCTTGAAGGCCTGATCCAGTGCCCCCTGGGCCACTGGGAGCCTTCACCGTTAGCACAGCGTGGGCTCTGGCCTGAGCACCCTGGACCCATCCTCTGGCCTGAGCCTTGTATCACATGAGATAGGAGGCCTTGTCCTCCAGCAGGAAGCTGCTGTGTTCGCCTGGGAACTTCTGATTTGGGGTCATCCTGAGCAACAGCGGAGGCCTATTCTTCAGCAAGGCTGAGGATGTTGGTATATATAATGTGCTCATTGTCTGTGAAAGTCAGACAAACGCATAGGATATACACAGATGGTGTTCAGTACTGGAGAAAATAGAGCTGTTGAGGGAGTTTTGATGAATATGCCATCACTGCATATGGATGCTGTGCCTTTCAAAAGAGAGCTGTGTGTTTTGTATGGACTTCTGTTGCATGAGGTGTCAGCTTCAAAACTTTAATGAAGCAATTTTTTAGTTTTTAGCAACTTTAATTTAGCAACTTTTTCAGGTCACAGTAGGTAGTCCACGATACACATTTTTGCCATTTTGCCATACATTTTGCCAGGAAAACTACAGCTGACAATGGCACTTGAGGTTCCTTCAGCTGTAGCCTTATCTAGACAGCATTGTAAATGAATTACAAGACTAATCTAGGCTGTACCATTAGCCACTGGTCCCATTTTCACTGTGATTTTGATACTACCTCTAGTATCCACTTCAAAGCTCTTTATGGGCTGGTTGCCATGCAGTTTGATGGGGAGCATTCCCACTGAAATCCATACGAGTCTAGCACATGGACAATTTCACAGCATGGAAGTGATGTTTCCAAAAATGTACAGTGTTGATATCTTTCCTTGGGCATGGGGCCCACTCTCTGCCTTCTGAGCTGAGAAACGCTCTAGTTGTAGCAGCGGTTTTGTGGAATTTATTTAAAGAACAGATTCCCAGCTGCTGCAGACTTAATAGCTCCACTGATTTCTGTTTCCACCTGATAAAATTACAGCTTGTTTGTTCGTTTGTTGGTTTCGTTTAAGGTTTGAATGGTGCTGATGATCCTCACAAGATACATTCCCTTCTGCATCTCCTGTTGTGCTGAGTTAGTTCGAGCTGTGATGTGGGAACTCTTCACCTTAAATGAGTTATTTGGGGAAATCGTGACACATGACAAAGGACAGAGGGTGAGTGTCTTCAGTGGAGCTCTGATTTCAAGCCTCTGGTCAGCCGTCCTTCCATTCTCTTACCAGTGCCACAAAAGAGCTGATACAATAATGAGTGTTTTGACCTGGGAATAAAACTGCTGATGGAGCTCAGGTCTGAAGATTGTCACAGCTCTGACTTTTTACTGACCATTTAGCAGGACAAAACATACCATAGTAAATCAGATGCAAAATGATACTGATGTTATTATGTAGAGCCATTCCATATAGGATTCCCCTCTACGCAGTTTGACTTGAGCGGTCTAGGGGCACAGCAGGCAAGACAGTGGAGAATCAGACTGTGTCATTTTAATATGGAATTTTAGCAGTGTTTCATTTCAGTAATATTTCACATAAGACTTCTATGACTGACAAGCACCACATAAATAAAATATATTATCATTTCAAAAGCATAACCTGTAGGTTGCTCTCTTGTGCTGACTGCAACATTTGCTACTACAATTCTTCCTCAGCTGTAAATACCATGAATCAGTGAAGCTGCAGGACACAGTGGTTTTAAAACTGATCTATAAACTAAGCATGTAAAAGAGGTATATAAAATATAAGGTAGAGTACATATATTCATTTATATATGTCAGTTATGCATTCACTGTCACACATTCACATGCTACAAAGCATCAGTTTCTTTATTCTCAATCATATACTTTTAACAAATGTAAAAATAATTCACCAGTAAAATAAATCAAGTGACTCAGCTGCCCATATACTGTGAACTGTGATATGCCCTGGTTGTCAGTAGGTGTCATGCAACACCACAATTTTTAAACACCTGGCTTTCATGAAAATAACCCTTAAACAGCATGTTCATCTCCCAATGAGTTTGGTTATTTGGCTTTTGATTTTTTTTTTTTCAGGTCACAGTAGTCTCATTTAGATGCTGACAAAGTGTAATGTGAGCATCCACTAATGAGGAACTGCAATTAATTGTGTTTATATTTGGTTACGTTTGGTGGTGTTTAGAAAGGCAGTAGCAAGGCAACACAGCAGACAAGCAGTGAGCTCCTGCTGGAGAGTCCAAGCAAAAAGGCACCAAGCCTCATACCTGCTCACCTCTATATTGCCTTTTCTCTCCCCTCTTCTCCCTGTGCCTCCAATGATCCAATAAAAATTCTTTTGTTTCTGTCATAGCTGCAAATGCAACTCAATAATGTCGCCACACAGATCAGCCAGCTCAGGCTTCGTCTAATTCAATCAATAAAATGACCACGCTGTGCTCCCTGTTTCAGTTCAAAATTGAGGATGATAGCCTGACAGAAGTAAATCCCGGTCCACTGCTGATAAGATCTTGGAGTATCATTGTGTTTGGTTGCTGTTTTCACAGCTTGGACATATGCACATCAAACCCACAAATGTAGCAATGAAGCTAGACAAAACAATAGCTTAATTTTACAGATTTTAGGCTGATTGCAGCCCTCAAAGAGCTTGTTGGATGTCCTGGCCACAGGTTATGCCCTTTAGGAAGGAGAAGGGTTCAGCCACATCCTTGACATGACATGTGGGATGGACATGACAGACCACAGCAATTTATGTTTCTGTGTCCCGAAACCCACATCCACCCATAGCCCTAAGAAGTTTGGACTGCTCCAAGACAGGGCATTAGAAGTGGTGGTTGAACTCAGCCAGATCTTTGTATTCCAGTTTCCTCTCACTAATTCCTGGAGCACTGAATATCTATTGATCAAGCAGAAATTCTCTTAGTTGATCCTGCAACTGAAATCTCATTTGACTTGCTGGTGTGAAGCCATCACCAGTTTTTGATATGAAGAGAGTGATTTTTTTTTCCCACATCTTTATAGATAGAAGAAAATTGTTGTAACTCATTTTTTTTAAAACAGCTTTAACACCAAAACAGCTGGGGGAAGCAAGTCTGAATTTGTCAGACAGACAGCCCTCATTGCAGAGAAGTGTCTTGGAGTGTTCCGGTTAAAATTGGTTTTGATTTGCTGGAGTTAAGAGCTGTTGAGAACTTCACATGCAGTAAATGTTTTAACACTGATAGTGCTGAGCTGGGAGCTTGCAGGGTTCACTGCTGCCACTGTTGTTGCTGCAGTCTGGACAAGTGCACTGAGACATGGGATTCTGGGGGCTCTGGGTCTGGTAGCCAAAGGGCCGGGTGGAGGGGCCTTGAACATCAACAGGAGCTTCAACTCATCTGGTGGTCAGCTCACAGTCCCTGATGGTGCTGTGTGATGAGCTGAAGGAAATTTGGAGCGTATTAGTGAGTGGAATCTAAAAAAGTGAAATTCTACCTGGCTGAATTCTATCTGCCCCGTAGTTTGGACAGACTTAAGAGTCAAAATCATAGAGAAAAATTTGGCATGACTACTCAAAAGTCCCTGTTTAGTCTGTGTTCACCAGAAAAGCTTACCTAAAACCCTCCATTTTGGAATGAGTGCAAGAACTGAAATTCCAATTTTTACACACACCGTTACACAAGGTATTTTGTGTTTACTCAAAGCCAGGTGCCTAAATTCTACCCAGAGAAAGAAAAAGTGACAAAGTCCCCATAGAGATGTGACCTCTCAGACGTCCACTAAACATACCCTAAGTCAGAGTGAATGTTTTCTTCCCATGCAAAGTCACACTCACTTGGGGGAATGCCACACTGGTGTCACCAATAAGGCAGCAGAGTGCTCTGACAGCATATTGATTTTACACAATGTAAGACACTTCATGAAAAGGGAGATTCACTGTGTGATTGATAGACGGATGGGCAGGTGGCTCTGTAATCAGAGAAAATGGAGTCTACTAGCAGCATTTTATTTATGGTCTTTTATGTGCAAACACTGATCACCCAAGAAGGACTGTTATTTTTTTTTTAAAAGCTCTTGGAACAGATTCCCAGTACCATATGCAGTACTGCAGTTATAGAGCTATTGTACTAAGTAACTTGGCCTGATGTTTTGTTAACTGGTGTGTATTACTAACAGTATATTTATTGATCTATTGTACGACTTGTGGCCAACTTTTGACTCTAGTCAGAACCTCTGTGGTAGCTACAAATTGCAGTGCTGTAGCTGTGCACCACCAGCACAAAACCTGCTTCCTCAAAGTACATATAACCTCTTAAATATGTCATTCTTTCTGTGCCCTGTGTATGGCCATGGCTATCCATCTATAGGTCTGCTATCAGATGGTGATGAGGAAGAAGATGTGGATGGTGGTAACGTAGCTGTCTTTAGGGTTGTCAGTAAGATCTGTGGATTGATATAAAGATGCAAATAGGGAACATTCATACAGCTGGAATACTCAGAGACAGAGGGAAATGTATGTGAGGGAGAGAGAAAGATGAAACTTCATCTGTATGATATATTCAAAAATACATCTGTTTTATACACAATTTTGAGAGACATTACAAGGTGACGGAAAGAGAAGGGTGAATATGAATTTACAGAGATAGTCAGTTCCCTGAGAAAGAGCAAATATGTAAATACAGCAAATAGCTCAGAGCAGCAAAACTAATGGAGACTGTTTTCCTAGGAATTCGAGTCCTGGATTGACTACAGAGCACATCAAAATTTGTGAGCTCCAAATAATTATTTACCACAGTGTCCCTCTTTCATAATGATTTTCTACTGTCTAAGAAAGGGTTAGACAAAGCTGGTCATGCAGCCTTTTCTTCAGAGGAGATGCCCACATATCTCTTCCTTCTACTTGGCTTCATATTTTCATTAAAATTCTTGGGATTCAGTACCTCTGAGATTGCTATTTTCGTGCCAAATATGGTTGAAATTAGTCAAGAGGTTCAAAATTTATTAGTAACACATATACATATATACATGCACACATGCGGAGCATGTGCGTTCACAAGCATGGGCTCATAGGAAGCCAAATGAAGAATACATAAAAAGTCTCTGATCTCTAAGTTGTGCATTCCCACTGTGAAGCAGAACAGCAGAATGTAGTTTATTAAATTATTTGTCAGTATGCTATTAATTTAAAATCTGGTTCTTTCTACAAGAGGAAAAAGGCGCCTGTCAAGAGGTGAACAAGGCAAATGTGTCACTGTTCACAGCCAGAGAACAGCCATGAGCTTATTGTCCCATGTCCTGTATTGCTTTTGCCAAACTGTGTACAGGCAAGGTAGTTCCCACATGCATAAGGCAAAATCAGCAAAATCAGCAAATATAACTCTGGTAAGATGCACCTAGAGTGCCATACCCAATTTTTCTCCTGTGTGGCAAGGAAGAATTCAATGCAGAATGGGGCTGAGCAAGCCTAGCAGGATGTTCAGGGCTTTTAGCACTTATTTTCTGAGGGGAGACTAGAACAGGTTGACTCATTAAGCTTAGCAGAATGGAGACTGAGAAAGAATGTAGTTGTTCTCTATAAAAATATCAGAGAGGCGAGCATAAGCAAGGGGGAAGTGCTAGAAGTGCTAGAGAAATATAGAGACTATCGCTAGCATAAAAAATCATGCTTGTAACATAATCTTCTAAAATTAGACCAAAAGTTGAAAGAAGCTACCTAGTGAGCTGAGGAGTTAATTTCTGGATCTGCGTTTTAACAGAAGTAGAAGAAAATAACAAACTTATTTTAAGATGTAGCTTAATGAAATATCACCAGGAGGGTGTCTGATGCAGTGGTTTCTGACTAGCAGAACCTGAACTCTACAATCCAAGGTGTCCTTCATCCTCATAGAGTTCTGAAGGACTTCATTCTGCAATCAAGAATCTGTAATTTGGGGTTGAGCTTTTTGGTATGTTGGAAAAGCAATGTGCCACAGGGTAGGTCTGCAGTACAAAAGCACATTCATCACTGAAGACAGAAGGGGATCTACGCGGATACCAAGGGAAATTCAGGCCCTTTCCCCTGTACACCACACCATGTTGTACAACATGCAAACCTCCAAGCGATGTGGCTGCAGCCCCATCACTGCTCGGACTTAACCTGGCACCATGTCATCCCCTGCTTAAAGGCTACCTCATTGTCAGGAAGCACGGCGCTCCATCTCGTTCCATTACTTTATCATTTTCTTTGTTCAAGCTCTATTTACTGGGCTTGTAAAATGTGTATAGCCTACAAGTGGCTATAGAAAGAACTTGACTGAAAATATAATTAACAGAATTCTGTACAACAGAGATGTGGAAACTGTGGAGGGCATTAGCCATAATGACAGTGCTGTTGGACACACGTAATTGAATGTCAGTAAGCCACCCAACAGCATTCCATGTTACGTGGGTTTGATTTCTTTCTCCTGGATGCAGCTGAACAGATTGGTGGGAGTCTGAGGGGAAGAAACCAGAGAGAATTATATTCTGACTTGCAGTCAGGATGCTGAGCCTCACCTTCAACCAGCACTCCAGCCTGAGATTGTTTATCACAATGTGTAGGTGTAGCAGAAATCTCATCCCTAATGTGGCATATAGGCACTGGTTCCTGCTGTATTTCAATCTCTCTTTATGTTTATCGGTAGCATAAATCTCTTCTCTTACAGTGCAGAACATCTCTTGGAGGCAGGAACTCATTGACCACATGCTGCAGCAGTTGGAGAGGCATGCCTACTAATTACTGGCACTCTGCAGCGCTTACATCAACATTTGCTGTTGCAAGTAATAATAATGAGCCATGGCATGGATCAGATTGCACAACCAATAGCTTCCTTCCTACTTAACGGTTTTTAATATATTTTTTTCTTTTCACTCTCAACCCTGATCACCTCCCTCATCCTTGAACCAGGAACATATACAGGCTCCAGATCTGAGAAAACTTGCAAGTTGGAATGAAGGAAAACACTTTCTTGGAAATTCATCTGAAGATGCACATATTTCCCCTGAACCAATCTCTGTTATTTCAAAAAACGCAGTTGGGTTAGTGTTCCACAAGGTACTGCAGGCCTATCTGTATCAGCATGGGCTGACGTTATAGAATAATTTTCATATATAAAGTCAGCAGGGAGCTTTTGTAGATCATAGGCAGAGAAGACTGGTTGTATGTCCTTCTAGTTCTGAGGTGTTACTCAGACTAAAAAGATATCACAGAAACTGATGCTGCACTCAGCTACCAGAGTAAACCAGTGAGATTCACTTAAACGAATGGAGATCCAATGCTTTAAAACATATGGAAATGTTAGGAGAATGGAGGTTTTATACTGTTGGTTCTTTATGGTGACTTCCTTTACATCTCCTACATCTTTGCAAGTTCCTTGCAGGCCAGCAATATCAGAAAAGGCCGGATGAACTGCAGAAAGTGGTGGCTTTCTGCCACAGACATTTCCCCACAGATGTTTTGTGGATTGTTCCACACTAACTGATGTCTGTGGTCTGAGAGCTATTGCTACAGTGAATGTTCCCCTCACTGGTCACATTTCCATCCATGTGGTCTTGGAGAAGTCAGCTTTTGTGGCATTCCAGTGTGAGCAACTGCCAACCCACCTGAGGAAAGGCCCAGCCAGCACCAGCTCAAGGTGCAGTAAAGATGTCAAACATAACATCAGAAAGCCCAGCTCACATCATCTTCTCATGTTGGGCTACCTCAAGGCTGAATCCAGCAACATGTGCTTGCAGCCCAGAAGGCCAACCAGATCCTGGGCTGCATCAAGAGAAGTGTGGCCAGCAGGTCGAGGGAGGGAATTCTGCCCCTCTACTCTGCTCTTGTGAGGCCCTACTTGCAATACTGCATCCAGTTCTAGGGCCCCCAACACAAGAAGGACCTTGAGCTATTGGGGCGGGTCCAGAGGAGGGCCACGAACATGATCAGAGGGCTGGAGTCTCTCCCCTACAAGGACAGGCTGACAGAGTTGGGGCTGTGCAGCCTCAAGAAGAGAAATCTCCAGGGGGACCTGATAGCAGCCTTCCAANTCCCAGTGAGTGCCCTGGATCCTTCCTCACCAGAAAGCCACTTCCTCACAACTTCTCTACTCAGTGTGACAAATTACCTCCTTCTCTTCATCCACAGGCCCATGCAGTCCCCCCACTGCCCAAGCAATGTGTGCCAGCAGTCTGAGGGCTCCTAGAGGCTCTCAGCAGCACCGCTTTGTCTACAGGACAACTCCATGGCGTGCACTTGCCTGCCAGTGCGCAAAATGAAGCAAGATGCACTACATGAAGCATACAAAGCCAAAGTTCAGCTGCTTTATTTTCAAGTCTTGCACATTTTCATTCTCTGTAGCTTTGATTAATACTTCAAAAAACACTACCACTACTGAAATAATTGCCAGCTTCTTCACTAGCAACTTGAATTTTCAAGCTTCAGAAGCTAACGTTGGTCATAACACATCAGCCCGAAGGGGCATGTTGCCCAAAACACTATTTCTGAGCAAAAGCAAGGGAAGAGCATAGCCACATACACTGCTACTGCCACAGAACATTCTCCCTGCCTGCAGCAGCTCGGGGAATACACAGTCTGTGCAGGCACTTTTTGTATGAATGATAATGTGATATATGCTCTCTATTTTTAGTCAGCCAATGCATATAAGAAGCTTCTAGGATTTTAGTCTACTCAAGTAGGAGGCAAAAAGGTTTTAGACATTATTTATTTCTATATATAAAGAGGAAAGTACTGTTTATTTCCCCCAATGTATTCTTATTTTCCTCTTATTCTCAAGGTTCTCCATGCCAGAAAAGTAAATATACCTGCGAGTAAACAAATCTTTTCAGTTTAAACTGATATGAGGACTAGCTGAAAAAAGTGGTAAAATGCTGTCTCAGTTGAGTCAGTTATTGGCTTTTTTTTTTCCAAAATAAAAATATGTATTGAAGAAAGTTATTAAATCAGAAGATAGGTGGTCAAACAACCAGGTAAACAGTCTTAGTTTACCAGCTGTTTTCCCAGACTCATGCCAAGACTGTTAATAGTGACAAAGATGAGTGTCCATAGGTGCCAAAGAAAGCCTGTACAATGCACAACAGGAATTATAGTGGTCCAACCAAGTCCAGAAATTATACTAACTATTTTGAGTATCATTTCTTGGCACTTCTCTATTGATCTGCTATATACATAAGTGCTGTAGCATAATTAAGTTGACTAATTTGTAATATCACTCAGTCTTCAGTGCCCACTGATCTCATTGCTTAGGTTTCCAGGGGAAAAAAAAAAAAAGGAAAATTAAAAGATTTTATTAACGTCTCAGGAGTCTTGATGTAGAGACAGAAAAACAGATACTCAGACCCTGGCACCAGATGTCTGATGACCTGTGTGGAGAATTTGTAAGACAAGGTGCAGAAGAAAAATGAAGAAGAAGGCTTCACCCAAAATAACAGGAGAGTATCTGCAAGCAATTATTATGTTGTCGTAATTTCACAGACAATACATATTAACTGGTACACAAATCTCCGTAAGCGCTAAATGAAATGTTAACCATTATATTCCAAACGCTTTATCACAAGAGACATTTTGTGACATCAGAAACTAGTTTTCCTTCCACTCAATTATCTCTATTAACTGGTAATGTATACTGAATCCGTGCCATGTGTTTCATAATCCTGATCCTCATTAACTGAGTAAACAGAAACGCAGCCTCATTGGCAAGGTGATTCAAGTGACCAGCAAGCACACACCCCACTGACATGGGATCATCCATCATCAGTGCCTATGCTGTGGCATGAAGTTAGCATGCAATTAATAGGCACTTAGCGTGACCGGGACCACAGAGAAAATCTGGAGCAAGACCAGCCCCTCCATAAAAGCCAATGGCTATGGCAGAATGAAGGACTTTACTTCATAGACAGCATTTTATGGCATCAGGTGCATTTCAATCCCCCGAAAACCAGGAGCAATTTATAAAGCAAAACTACATCAAACCAAAAAGCACAGAGCACACAAACACATAACCCGCTTTTGTTTTCTCCCGTACAGCAGAGCAAAATTGAACAATTATCCTTCCCTTGAAAGACCTGAATTATAAATGACATTTCTACATCTCTGCAAATGGGTAATTCTCACATCGTTGTGTAGTGGGCCTGGTGCTTATTAACTTTGACCTCATGTACAAAATGCCATCAAACTGAGGACCTGGCTCAGAAAAACATTGTAGCGTGTGCTTAGCTTTAAGTGCTGCAATGAAGTTGTTGTGAGCAAAGATCGTATTTAAGCACTTTGTGAAGCGGGGATGCCGTTGTGAGTTGGGTCCTGCTCTGCAGCCGTTCAGTGGTGAAGAAGGGAATGCAGCTGTGTGGGAGCAGCCCCAACGCCGAAGACACCAACTGGAGCTGCTGGCCCCCCTTCCCCACTCTGAGGAGCTGCAAATGCACAGCTTGAATCTCTTCTCAGTTCTGGAAGTGTAATTCACAAGTACATCCTCCAAGGAGGGGACCGAGGAGTGGAAACAGGGAGAGCCAGGCCAGCTCTTCTCTTCATAGTAGCTCCATAAAATCGTACCAGCACTGGAAAAACAATCTCTGGAAAAAAAAAAAAAAAATGGAAAAAGGCTTCTGTAAAACTGTCATGCTCTGCAGCTCAGAATTTCCTACTGTGCTTCTGTCATCACCTCCTGATCACCCCTCAGCTTTGCAGCTTATCTAATTCTTCCTGAAGCTGCCAAGCTCTGTTCTCCCCGACACCACCGTCATGTCGATGTGGGGCCTGCAGTTACAGACAATTGACACCAGTGTGAGTGGGCAAGTGACGGAATGGCCCCTGGAGACCCCTTCCTCCCCATCAGCAGGCATCCCCACCTCGCAGAGACCAGGGCCTGCATGCGGCAGCCTGCCCCTCATGGGCTGGGTTGTAGAGGTGAGGAGTCCACGATGGGATTTATTAACGGAGGAGGTGGTAATGGCAGTGCTGTTCTTCCTGCAATTTGCATAAAATCTGTGCAGAAAGAGGGAGAAAAATTGTGAACATCTGGCTATGCCCATAGCTGGTACAAAATTCTATTATCATGTTGGCACAAGCCTGTGAGCATGGTGCTGCTAAATAATTCATTAAATTAGCAGAAGTTACATGTGGAAGATGTACACTAATCTAACACAGAGGAACGCTGTTCTCGATGGCAGAACAAGCTTTACAAGAATGAGGTGTTCACCACCTATGTCAAACCAAAGCCTGGAAGAATCTCACTCTTCTTCTGGTGAATTTAATCTGTGACAATAGCTCAGAGGAGGCTTTGTTGCCCAGTCCTGTGGGTGCTCATCCTGTGTGGTGGGGAGCAGAGATGGCACAAGAAGGTTTTCAGATGGGAACATCCTCAGTCATGTCACTGTCCACAGACAGATCCTGCCCAAGCACCCTCAGGATGCGATTAGCTGACCCCCAGCACATCGCTCACGTGGTGCAGCAGCTCACCCTGCATCACTCCTGAGGATGCTCAAGAAGAGCCCAGCCAGCCAAGCCAAGCTGCTTCTGCTGCCTTGCATCCCTCATTGTGTGGGCTCCTACATCTCCCAGCCACTGGATGGGGGCTGAGCACAAGTCTTGGCAGGGCACACAGCACTCCCTGAAGCCAGACCCAGGACACCAAGAGCCTGGGCTGAGATTTTGGACCACGTCAGAACAGCTGAGAGCAAGTCTTGATGTCTGCATTCGCTTCAAGTGTGATTAAGCCATAAAGCAGCAACAAGAGCATAACCAGAAATCAACAGCAGCTGGAGAACCAGAGAGGAGCTGGTCACTTATTCAGGATTAATTCAACTGCCTCTAATTTGCCTAACGTACAGAATTTGCATATACCCTGAATTTGTTTTATTAGCTTCCATACTGCATGGCATCAGCTCCCTGTAAAGACCATTTCTCATCTCTCCACAAGATAAATTTTTCAAGCCTTTTTTTCTTTCCTTTTTTTTCCCTTCATTAATTCCAAGGCAATGAAATCAAGTACAGTTCCCTCTATTGTTTTGCGAGCAAGTGTTGAGAAAAAGACCAAAACATAGTGTCAGATCTCCACATCACCTGGATGAATGCTGTTCTCAGAAAGGACCGTGCTTTCATCTTAATTGCTAGCTAGCAATGAAAGTGTTGGAGTTCAGCACTTCAGTATAAATCAATGATAGAAAAAGAATCATAACAATTTACTAGAAAAGAGAGTGTATTTTATTGTGGGCATTTTATAATGCTGCAAAGGTAGGAGAATTACAAAGCATACTTGCTCCACCAGCACAATATTTATAAATCCCTGTTTTGCCAGTTTCCATCATTTTAAACTTTTTTTCCTATTCCTGAGCAATTTGCAAACAGTGTTCTGTTTTCTGATAAACACTGAAATGTAGGTGCCTTGCAATACTCAGTATTGGTGAGTTTACAAATGAGCTGTACGGAGCACTTGTAATTTAAAACTTATCTTTTAAAAAACATATATAGCTCTGAGACTGTGGAGCTATAAAATATCACCCCGAATGGGCGTGCGATTCATCGTAATGCATTTAATGTCAGGGCTTTCACAATTAGCATAAAGCCTGGCCAGTGGGCCTGGCCCCACGGCAGTGGAGAGAACGGGAGGAACGTTTCTGCTCTGGATACCTCAGTTCCCGAACTCAGCTCCCCACAATCGCATAGACTGGTCTAGATGTCCCTGTTCACTGGAGGGGAATTGGGCCAAATGACCTTTAGAGGCCACTTCCAACTCAAACGATTCTATGATCTCTCGGTCACTCAGCTCAGTGCAATGATTAAAATGCTAAAAAGGAGACTAAAGATTGGAAATATCCATCCTTACTTTAAAATAACCCAATCTCAGAGATAGGGGGAGAAAGTACAGGTCTGGAGGTGTGCAGGAGTACCTGGATCCACGGCTACCTGTGGGTGTCATCTTTCCCAAGGGAACATCTCATCACAGAATGCAACAGTGAGAACTGATTTATAAAGATCAGTCTCAAATTAAACAGAATTAGTGATTCTTGACATTAAAGATGAATCTTTCTGGCTGAAAGATTGAGATTTTATAATAAAAAACCCCTGCCTTTTCCGCAAGTCTGCGGTGATCGAGTATTTTAAATGTGTACCCAGAAGCCAGTGCAAACCACTCACATTACCATTTGAAATTGACATCCAAACTTCTCCAGCAGCTGGTCCCTGTATCCAATTAGTTTTCTTGACAGGACCTGAATATTAAGTTGTTGTGGTTTTTAATTAAATATTGAAGAATTATGGTGACATGGCATGACAACCTACTGCAAAATAATTTACAATATCCTGTTACATTGTTATTTTAAAACAATTTTCCTAGTATGTTTAATCTTCTTAAAACCTGCTGCTAAACGAAATTACTGCATTTTGCTATATATCAAATAATGATAAATGGCATCTTGCATTTACATGTGCCTTCCACATCCAGGGAACACAGTTCTCGCTCCTTCCTTACCTGCCTCCCTCCTTCCCTTAAAGAGAAAAACACTGCATTCCGTAGCAGAGAAGCCTGAGGTTTTCAGAGCAGACCCTCAAGAGGGTCACATATATTAAAACTGGGCTCATGCTGAACATGTGCTTTTACCATCAAAGACAAAGAGGTCAAAATGGATATTCAGAAGACCATGTACAAGCCTTCTTTGTTCAGCAGCTCAAGTAAAACGTGTCAATTTGTATGTCAGATGTTTTGATGCAGCTTGTGTGCTGGTTGATATATGAATCACAAAATCCACAATTCAACAGCAATCAGGTGTGTGAAAAAAACAGTGTGTACCAAAAATTCAGCTACAAAACCCCAGACAGCATGATGAAATTCCTCAGGTCAGTGCAACCCAGAGTGGAATTTACCTGGTAAATGCCAGTAGCAGCAGATATTGTGGCAGCCTAGGTTGGGAATATTGGTAGGACAGGGTTGATGCTTCTTTCCAGGTTATTATGCAGTGTCCATCCCCTCGTTAAGCAAGCAGTGATCCACGGTGCTTATCCTTCCCCACGCCCCATGACTGTGTGTTTAAAATGTTCCTTCATGTGATCAATATTTGAATATCACTGGGTCTCTGAATAACATTAGAATTTAATTTTTGAATCAGATTTATTTGAACTAAACTAGAGGAAGAATAGAAGAACTCTGAGCACACTGCACATTTTTCAAAGGTTAGAAAGATCTTTTTTCCAGCACGAGAAGGAAAAAATGCAGAGTTAATTTTGACAGCATAGACACTGCTGCCATTGTGCAGCCAGAAACTCAAACTTCCCAGCTGTCTTGCTGGCTCAACACTCCATTAAATATTTGAAAGGGAGGAATACATGCTGGAGATTTTGTTTGGAGGAATAGCTCCAGGGCTGCTTTAGACTGCTTTAACAAACAAGGTTCTGGAAGCCACATTATTGTTATTATTATGATTATTTCTGTTCTCCCCTTTATAATCTCCAGCTTCCAGGGACATAATGACACATTGCTGTTTCTCAAAACTGTAGGCACGGCAAATGAAACCTGGGCCAGCCTCATCAATAGCAGCAGCTGAAAGCACACAGCTCCGGTGACGTTTTTCAGCTTTCTGAGGGCTACAGCATGCAGACGTCTGAGCTGACTGCCTCCTCCCCAGCCCACGAAGCACAGAGACTGCCCAGGCAATGTCAGCCTGCTCCAGTGCTGGAGGGGAAGCTTTTCAGAGACAGGAGAAATCATTTGCGAGGTGGTGATCTTCTCTTCTCCGTCTGCAGATCCCCATTCATTTTCTACAGTGATATTTTTTAACCTGTCTTGGTAGTGCATCCCCACAGCTGAGCTGAGCTCTGGTTAAGGAGGTCTCACAGAGCAAGATCACCTCATGCAAACCCACGATCCTGTGCCCAGGCAGACTTGTCACAGCCAAATGCTTGCTCTACGGCAGGCATCCTCAGCTCAGGTTTGGGGACCAACTGGTGATGCAGTAACGTGAAGCCAAGATGCCTGCAGGTTGTAACAGCCTTGTTAAACACACAGGTCATGAGAAGTGGTAGAATTAAATTTACTGTCTATTTTGGGACTGACAAGGCAGACACTGCTTGCTACTGCGAGCAATCCCAAACCAAGCAATGCAGTTCTAAACTTCAGCCCAAAATGTGGGCAAGACAGAAGTACCTACGGGACAGCCTGAATGCCACTGCAAAAATCCCATTCAGTGCCAGCCTTATCTAGTATGGTGTAAGAGATATCTGTCATCTAAAGGAAAAAAGTACCAGCAAAACCAGTAATTTCAATTCGGCTGCAACCACAGCAGTAAAAAGATGGATGAGAATGTGGGAAATAACAACAGCGTGGGGGAAAAAGAGGGAAAATAACACTTTAACAGCCTTTCTCTTGAGCCTCATGGCCTCCTCCAGACACATAGATCATTCTCTTTGTACGTTGCTTTGAAGCATCTTCCCAGAGCAGGGCTGCCCGTCCCTGGCATCCCTGCAGAGTCACCATCCGTGATAGTGGCATTCCTGTACACGTGACATAGGTGACATCTTCATACCAAGAAAAAAATCTTTACTGTCTCTCTGTGCCCCCTAATATGTTCATCTTTCAGACTAAGTGGCATTGCTGCCATGGAAGGGCTTTGGGAAGCCCATGTGACGAAAGCTTTAGAAGCATAAAGGGAGCTATTTGTTTTTATGAATCCCAAAAGGCTGTTCTGAGAGTCGCCCAAAGGGAACACATGTGCAAAACTTAAGAAAGAAGAAATATTATTTTTCAATATGGTATAAAATATTTACTATCTGCCAGTGATGGGCGCTGAATGATTTGTGGATATTACTTTGACAGTGCAGTGCTTAAGGATGCATTTCACCCTACATAGGCAATCATCAGAGCAGTATATCAAAACCTGAAAATCTCCTTCTAGTATGGATATCAACTGCATCTGAAAACAAATGCATGTGTAACTCACCACGTATAACTTACTTTCAAGTTATGTGATTTTTAAATATGTGCATACATATTGTATCTATTTCCTGTTGGGATAAACTGATGTGTTTTGTTGCTCAAGGAAGAAAAATCAAGGTTCTAATTTACATTGCATGCAGAAAATTTAGTTGTCTTTTCCCTCCTTTACTTAGGCAGGGTGGTTGTACTCCATCCTGCCAATTAAGAATAAAAGCTGCTCCTTTCTATTCACCTGGGGAAGGAGGCACCTGTGAGAGACCGCGGGAAGAGATACGGACACATGAAGAAAGACAAAGGTATTGCCTGCTGTATGACATAGGGCAACACATCTAAAACCTCTTTGCCTTGGTGTCTGTATCTCTAAAAAAAACAATTATAGTAAGAAAATAATAGTAATTGTACTGAGAAAACAATGCCCAGCAAAGGTCTGCCCATCCAGCTAGTGCTCTACAGAATTTCCCGTGTTAGTAAGTTCAGCACCAGGACCCTTCACCATGGCGCATTCCTTTCAAAAGGAGATCTTGCTGCCATCTCTATTGCGGCCAGAGGGGAGAAACTGCTCACGTCTCTTTTCCTTCCCTTGACTGGTACAAGGGGAGTAGCTGAATTCTTGCTGGGCATGAGGCAGTGGGGAGGGAGCATCCCACCGAGCTTTGTCTCTGAAATCAACTTCTTTTACCAGTAACTGTTGATTTTTCTTCCTTCCCATGGTCTCTGTGCCAAGCAACTCATCTGTGATGCATGATGGGATGTGGACTCCTCTAGAGGACGATTTGTCCCATCTCTCAAGAGGACTTAACTACATGCATGAAGACCTGTGCAAAACTCACAAGAGCGGTGGAGTCCTTTCTGTCATTTTAATTCATTTACACTCGAGTCTAGCAGGCTGCATTTTTAATTCTGGCTTCCACTGGATTCAGTCTGAGATGAAAGACAGCGGAGATCATTGCTCAGTGTATAACAAGGTAAATCTCTTCATTTTCTCACTTTTCTTCCCCAATAGTTATGTTTGTTTTGAAAGCAATTGAAAACTGCAAATTTAAACAAAGTCTTCATTTTTAGAGTGAGAATGTTGTGTAGAAGTGCATATAAAACTCTCTGGCACTCAAGCAATGCTATTGTTGTGAGTGCATTGCCCAGTAGCAGAGCTGACCTTCCAAAAGCCTCATTACATGTCTTCAGATCATTCACAGGAGTGAAACCTGGAAGATCAGGCTCCCCTAAGGAGAGATCGCCTCACCCAAACCTGACATGCAGCCACCTCTGATATGGATTGCGGTAGCACTTAGCAGTGCACAGCAAGATAACCCAACTAAATCAGGACAAGAAGTGGAAAAAGAATAGTGTTGCCAACAGGAACTCCAGGGACACCCTAAGTAGGCCGACTGTAACTACCCAAGTTGTAAGCGGGCCAAGGAACCAGCAAGAACTTGTCAGCAGCACAATAGTGACTGCATTTTTGCAGTGATTTGAAGGAACTAAAATCTGGTCTGTCCCTGACACCTTGCATTAAACTGCACAGCTCCCTTACCACCGGCTGGGGTGGGAATAGAGTCATCAGTGCAGGAGACCTGGAAGTCACCACAGGAGTTTGTAGCTGCTACCGGGACGTATCCTAAGCACCGGATGGCCCAGGTAACCCTGTCTGGCTGCGTGCTCTGGAGGGAGGACTTAAACTTCTAGGAAATAATCTGCGGCTACTGCGATTGCTATTACTTTTCCAGAGCTTGCTTGGTTTATGGACCTGTCTGGGGTTGTTAAGAATTTTCTGGATTATTTGAAACTTTTAAACTATTTGGGTACCTATGAATAAACTGAGCCCCATGAAATCATAGTCTAAAGGAAATTAAGAGTCTGAGTCTAGCACTGGATGCATGCCTGAAAAAATCTATGAGTGCACCAGCAAGCTTAGATTCCCTCCCTTCATACCAAATTCCTAGTGAGTATTTTGTTGCCTTTTTATCATTTTCTGTTGTTCAACTTCCACTTGAGAGCATTTAAAATGGCTACAGCAGCAGCACTTTAGCTAGCAGGGCTCGAAAGCACCAGTCTCAGCCTCTCAGGCTCAGAAAGCCTTCAAGCCATTCTGAAGCGACCCTTTTGGCAGCAGCTTGGAGCAGCACAGAGAGCATAAGAAGGAATGTGTTGTTGGCTCCTAAGCACTAGGCACGGTTGTTCAGCCATCCCACAACACACCAGAATACAGATTAATACATTAATGAGAACGATCCCTCTGATGAACTTCTCTTCAGCATTAGTTTCTCAGCCAATCCATATTCTGTGAGTTTGAAACCATCTGCTGGAATCTGTAACTTTGCTCTACTGCTAGAAATGGAGTTCGCTAAAATAAACTAGGGTAAAGCTTATCTGTGCAGGAGACAGAACTGGTCAGCCTGGGACGGCGGAATGAGCTCCCTCAAGACTGAAGGCCTCTGTTTCCCTAACCTTGCTTTCTCTAAAACAAATAGAGAGCATCATGTGCATTTTTTCAGAGAAAAAAAAGGCAAATAAAACCGTAACTGACAAAGCTGTACCAAAACAAGACATTCCATGGCACTCACTTCTCTCCAGAGGAGGGGAGAACGGTTAACATCACGTGATAGACACTAAACAATCACTTAAGGCACTATTACAAAGCAGTCTGATACTGCTGAAACAAACCTATGCCGATCACAAATCTGACTACTGAGATATTCAGCCAATTTGTTGAATTGTTAGCTGTGAAACTTCAACTCCTCTCTTAAAACCACTTTGGAACTGGAAAGCTGCAATGTCCTCCCTTCCTCTAGGGGAGATGTAAGGAGCTATTGACCTCTAAAACTGACACAGATACCAGATAAATTAGTAGGAATTGCAGTAAAAATAGAAATTGTGAATGTCTGAATGTATATGATGTATTTTTGGAAATCAGCACAGATTTTATAAAAGTAAGTCTGGCCTCACAAACATAAGAGTAAAGGGGATCCAGTCAATAATGACTTTTTTGCCAAGGGTTTTTTTGCATGATTTTTTTTTTTCATGGTTTCACTGGACACCTGAGAAGTTAATGGGAGAAGAAGTAGCAATTGTTTCTTACACTGAATCCCTGGCCTGAAAATGGCTGAAGGCCGCTCTCAGTATCATGTATGTTTGTCTTGTTCTTATAGTGTTCATTATATAAATATCTTCACTCTTCCCTACACACCCAAGAATAAAAAACTAGGTAAGTCTTCACTCTGATCCTTTTTGATTATTCCTGTCTAGTTATTAGTCATTTCATCGCAGTTCATTAATTGGCAATAAAGGGTCATCATCAGAGTAAGAAACAAACTCAAGAATTTGGTTGGGAATGGGTTTGAATCTCTCTTTCCCCAGTTTTCTTCCCACTGGACCTTAGTCTCCCATCATTAAATGGCAGCTGGTGTACTTTCCTGCCTCACTGACGTGAGCTGCTTTGACTTTGCAGTAATGAGGGACAGCAGACACCCTGTTTACAGAAAGGGCAGGAAAAGTGTGTTGTAGGCATACAGAGATGGTCAGTTCCTGGTTTTATGAGAGATAAAGAACAGAATTCACTTCAGCAGAATGCTTTAATGACTCCCATGTTGAGAACAAGCTAAACAAATGCTACCTGGAAGCATTGCAGTATGCAACAACACAGTGACAATGAATCTCTTTCAATATGATCACCTGTGATTCTGCTGACATAGTCCTGTAGGCTGTGCTCCTGTGAATCATTAGCAATGGAGGAAAGCCCTAGATTTCAGTTCCCAGGCTCCCAGAGAAACCCAGTCATAGCATGATATGGCTTTTATCTCACCGCTACTATCATTAGCAGCCTGGAAAGGAAAAAAATGAACACTTCAGAAGTTATTTAAGAGAGAGCTGTAGGGAAGCAGTACCCATATGAGCTCTGGTTTAGTTTAAGGTCTAACTTTGTTAGCAGGTGTTAAACAATTTTTTTTGAACAGTGTAAAGCAGAGAAAAATTGCCTCAATTCATTTAGCCACAGATAAGTATCTAGTATCTTTTGGGATGCTTTTGGGTACCCAGCACAACCCTGTGAGGCCGCCAGATGAGGCTCTGATTTTCCAGGGGACCCTTAGCTTTTGGAAGGGCAGCAGCAGAGAAAGAAGTACCGAGGGCATCTTCAATGGCACAGCGATCTGTACTGGGTTTTTTACACCCACAGAGTGTTTCAGGTTAGGTTGAGCTTCTTTCTGAGGACCAGACTGGCTGTAGAGGCCTGCTCCACAAGCCCACATGGACAGACCTTTGGCCTCTGCAGTGACAGGAGAGCTCTTTTCACAGCAGTGAATTGCTGCCCGCTGACAAGGCCCTTCGGCTCCATGGAGCTGATGATTTATTTTCAAAAGTGCTGTGAGCTACTTTTCTACACTGCAGACCAGATACCTTTTATCTCAGGTCCAGTGTCTATGTGAGAAAATGACTATATACATGCTTCTGCTCTGGGCTACAGTGGCTGTGCACAGCCGCATTTCAAGGAGCAGGCTTCCAGAAACCAAGGGAGAATCAATGTCAAACTACAAACAGCACAAGAGCCATTTCTGTTGGATGGCCTTCAGCATTGATCGGATTTTTTCCTATTTTTACCTGATTTATTGTGTTTTTATGTAAAGGGTTCAGAAAATCACTAGTAGATAAGTGCCCTGGAAATACAAATATAAAAATATATTTATGGTCCTATTTTTAAAATGACTTCCTACAAGTCAAATCCTGTGGCCACAAGAAAGGTTGTTAGGCGCATCTGGGGGAACCTGAAGTGAGGCTGGGGACCTCTGAGAAGAGCTCATGGTGAAAACAGAGAGGCTAAGATACTCCTGGAAAGTTGTAAATACAATTAAAACAGAAAAGAGAATGACAAATGGATTAAAGTTAATAGTTCAACATTCACAGCTTGCTCATGAAGGACATTAACGATTTTATCAGAAAACAGTGGAAAAGGAGTTCATCAATCTGCCTCACTTCTGAATCAACATGCAGAGCATGGGTTACAGACCTCAAATTCATTTCCTGTCCATGACAATAATTGTCACCTGAAAACCATGGTATATTAAGGAAAAGGGGGAAGGGGGAAAAAGCCAAAGAAACGTGGACATGCAACCTGAAATCTGGTTGAACCTCATTTGGTTTGCAGTCTGATCCAGAAGAAAATTTTGAAGGAAGCTTGGGCTGACTTAAGGTTTCATTTCAGAGCATCTCTTTCATCTTCCTCCTGTACTACTTGGCAATGTCCTATGATACCGCTGTTCTTCTCTCAGTGATTTCAGAAGCAGATGGCTTTCCTCCAGGCAAAAGCTGGCTGGAGAGCCAAGGGGAGAGGCCACTGAGGAGGAAAAGCCATTGTTGTGTGTGCTGTGCACAGAGAGGAAATTGCAACACTGCCCACATGATATGAGAGAGGTAGGAAAAAGGGGGCTGGGGCTGTGCACCCAGGAGCTGGGTAAGAAATAGAAATTCCAAGCCTGGCATGGAATGTGGAATAAAATCCCAGAACAGTAACACTTTGGAAAATGATTCAGAAGTGTAAAGGTTCTGGTTTCTTCAGGGAATTAGTAACACAAGAGTCAGTTTGATTTCACTCTGCAGAAGAGAAACAATACCTAGCTGACAAGATAGCTCCAAGTACAGGAGATGACTAGTTAGATTACCCTGAACAAAGAAGGCTGCCTTGACAGCAAAGTTTCCTTTCTTGTGTCTCAGGCTTCTAACAGATGTTTACTGAGAGCACTGTTTCCACTCTGTCTTTTCAGAAATCTAGTTCAAAGAGTAAGGGATTTATGGCCATCAACACAACAAAAGAAGCAATAAACTTATGCACATAAAGGCTGACATGTCAAAAGCTCCAAAGACCCAAGCAAGCACTACAGTTATGCGCTATGATACAAATAAGATGCTGTGATCCATTTCAGCAAATTATTTTTATTGCATAGTCAGTCTCCAAAAAACACATCTTGTGATGAGAAGCCTTCACTTCATAGAAAGATTTCCCCTCTTAAGAGATTCATCTGCTTTGCAGGTAATCCCAGTGGTTTTTTTTCATTTGGACTTTTTTGCTTAAGCAACACCACTCCCTTGTATAGGAAGTAATGTGGAAGCAGGACTATGGGAGTAGTTGTCCACTTGATGATACCACACCTCGAGTACTGTGTTCAGTTTTGGACCCTCAGTACCAGAACAATATTGAGTTGCTGGAACACGAAGAGCAATGAAGTTGGTGAAGGCACTAGAAAACAGGGCATCTGAGGAGGAGCTGAGGGAACTGAGGTTGTTTAGTCTGGAGAAATGGAGTGCTGAAGGGAGACCTCATCATTTTCTACAACTATCTGAAAGGAGGTTGCAGCAAGGTTATTGTCTCTTTTCTCAAGTGACAAGTGATAGGATGCAAGGAAATGGTCCAAAGTTGCAGCAGGGGAGGTTTTGATCGGATACCAGGAAGAATATCTTCATGGAGAGAGTGGTCAGGCATTGGAACAGGCTGCCCAGGGAGATGGTGGAGTCTCCACCTCTGGAGGTATTTAACAGACATGCGGATGTGACGCTTAGGAACATGACTTGTTCATGGACTTAGCAGTTTTAGATTGATGACTGAAACTGATGATCTCCAAGGTCTTTTCCAACCTATGATTCACAATTTTCCATATTCTATAATTTTCCATCCTATGATTCTATAATTCCTACCCTAATTTTGCTTGCTGTAAGGACGTTCCTACCATAATAAGTAAACAGATTTTAAACAGATGATTTTATTTTATTTTATTTATTTATTTTTGGTACACAAATGTAGCACCATACCTACAAAGACAGTCACACCATTTTATCTTGGCCTTTCGGTTGTGGGAGCAGAGATACCGTTTTGGAGGTAAGATGAGCATTTTCAAAGAGATCATTGCTAGTCTACATCCCTCACTGATATGAGTTCATTTATCTTGTTTGGTTTTTTTTTCCACATTTTGGCCTAATTTAGCTGTTTTACCATTACGCACTAGCTTCACATATGAAATGGCAGCAAAATATATAGTTCCCAATTTGTAACCCTCCAAAAACGTTTTCTGTTTTCAAACAAAGAGTAGGATTGAGCAAAGGCTGTCACTGTATACTTTAAAACCTAAAGAGGTATTGATAGGCAGGAACTCCATCTGCAACAGCCACAAAGACTTGTGAGGCCACAGATTTCCTCAGGTTTCAGATGAGAAATCAAATTATATTTATAGTGTTACTGTTACGCTGAGAGCTGTTTGTAGCTGCCAGTGGGTGAAACAGAAGAACCCATATTTTTAGTTATGTATTACCAAAAGCGACAACTGTGTTTGAAGAAGAAAGTAATCTCTCTGGTACTGTCATCCAAGCGTTTGAATTCAATCTACTAGCTCATGGGTCACAGTGCAACTTTTGTCTGTGCTGCAAGAATAGCCATAGCGATAGTAAGGAGTGTTCTGCATCATGGACTTGCTTCAGCCTCTGGAACATCTCTAGGATAATGCCAAATAACCATGCAAGAGGTACAGTCGTGAGGCAGCCAGAAGATCATTAAAGCAAAGGCCATATTCATAAAAAAGAAGATGCTGCCCTTACCTTATTTGATGGAAAATTGTATTTGTTGGACAGCAGCTACTTGTGTCCAGTAAGTGCCATCTGCTCCATTGCCCGCTATCACACAGCAGCTGCTGTGCACACAATTGGAGCAAAAGAGGGCAAAAATCAGACCCCCCTCAGTGCTCCACATAAGAGGCATGATAATGTCCATTGGCATAGCAGCATAGTAAAAGGTGGGAATTATTTGACCCAGCCAATTTACGTGGATTTTAGTGTCAAAGCAGAGAAATCCATCTCCAGCAGTGTTCCTCCATCCATCCAGACACTGAGGTACTTAGCCAACTCTAGCTGCCATGATTAGTTTAGCTGTGAACGCTAAGGCATGCAGACAGAAATATGATACAACTGAGACTTTGGACTTATGCCAGTCAGTCGTAAAGGCAGGGGAGTTAGAAAGTAATTTCCAAGCGAGGAGGAACATACATCTGGGTAAGTTAGTGTGAACAGGGAAGGATGGGCAGAT
The DNA here is from genome assembly GCA_013396635.1 of Penelope pileata. Lineage (NCBI taxonomy): Eukaryota > Metazoa > Chordata > Aves > Galliformes > Cracidae > Penelope > Penelope pileata. The sequence goes on from WBMW01000976.1 coordinate 1,091,696, forward strand.
AGCCACAACTTCTGAGGCACATATGTATTATTTTAAAGCAGTTTTCCTTCAGTATGTCTGTCACAGCCAAATTTATTATTTTCACACAAAACTCATTCCTCTCATGGAATTGGTTTCCAGTCACCTCTTTCTAAATTATATGGGATTCTCTAGCACAGTTTTGCTGTTTGGGAAGTACACGGTAATCATCTGGAGTAAGAAGGCCAATTCACACAGAAGTATTTCTCACAGAAGTTCAGTATTAAGATGGTAATAGGCCTTGGGCTCAGTATTCCTTTGTCTGAGAGATTCTGAATTTCACTGGAGAGATTTACTCTCAAGAGCTAAACAAATGCCTGCTTGTATGGAAAGTTCAATTGCCATATAAAGGCAGATTATTGCTTCTCTAGTGCCATTGCTCTTGTGCCATGCCCTTTTCAGCAAGCAGTACGTATCCACCTTCCTTTGCACCTGCTTTGAGACCTCAGGGTACAAACTGGTCATCAGAGAAGGAAGAAAACCAAAATGGCAATTAATTGTCACAGTAAACAGGTGGCTAAATTCCTCCAGGCAATGGCATCTTCTGTCAGTCTGAGCTCTGCACTTTTGTGGGTACTGTCCATGTCTGCTTTGGCTCCAATGACTGAAAAATTATTTAACAAGGAGAAATAGGGGGTAAAAGACTGAAGAAAAGGTTCCTTAGAACATGAGCTGTCTTCTAGTAGTGCAGGGATTTTGTTATTGACCCTCCTCAGCTGGCCACCTTCTCCCAGGGTGCCACCAGCCATGTCTCGTGGGTCCAGAGTCACCATGCACAGCCCATCCGAAGAGGTGCAGCCCAGGCTCAGCCCCCTGGGGCACTTGCCTTAGGCAGGAAGATAGCAGTTCAATATGGCAGTCTGACTCTGGAGATCCCCATTTCCCTCTTTAACCTGTATCAGGGGCTCAAGCAAGTAGCTTAAAATTCTTTCAAGTAGCTTAAAAAGCTACTTACCCTCCTCCCACTCTCAGCTCTCTTGGAGGTAACTAACTAACTGCCAGCTTGCTTTTGCACCTGCTTTCTGGGTCGTCCTTGACTGAACCAAATAGAAATGTGGAAAAATGTCAGTTTTGATACTGTTGAACACTTCTTAGTGTGATATGGAAACCTGCTGAACCAACAAGAGGCCAAATTGTCCTGTTGCATATGGTCCTCTTCTGCTGTAGGCAGATGAGTAATCACTTTGAGCATGTTTCTGTCACCAGAAAGAGTGCCTTGCTGAGCAGCCGGGAGCTTGCTGGGCCTGGCCTCTGCCTCGCATCCCAGCCCTCCTCCCCTCACCGCGGGCATCTGGAGGAACATGGATCTCCAGGTACCCCAGGGAGACACCAGCTCAGCCTGCACAAGAAGCAGGCCTGGCCACCAGGTGCTGCAGGTAGCCTGCAGGGCAGACATCTCCCTGAGCCAGCCCGCCCACTGGCTCCTTGGCCTCAGCGTGCATCGGGAGCGCAGCTGGGAAGTGATGACTGGCAGAACAGCTGCCAAGGGTTTTAACTTGCCTTGAGAGTGCTGTGTTCTCCTCTGGTTCGGAAATCACGTGGAACCATGAAGCTCACACGTGTGCTGAACAGCATACCTGCCTGTGCTCTTCTGTGAGTAGGTCCCCAGCATGGTGTTAGAAGTGTGGTGCGTGACAAATGGGAGGGAAAGGTACCTGCTCTGCTCTGTCATGGCAAGCCTGAGGATAAACAGAAAACTAGCAGTAAAATTCAAAACTTCCTGCTTGTGTACCTGACAACAGAGAAAACCTCTTGTGTTTAAGCACTAGAGGAGAGGAAGGAGTCCTGAAGCCTCACATCTCGGTGGAGTCCCCGGAGGCCCAGCAGCTCCTGGCAGCCCTGGGGCCACGCTGTGCCCACCAGCCCCACTAAGGGCTGCCACCCAGCACAGCTATGTCAATACATCGAGCTTTCTACTTGTCCTTGGGTACAGAGGCTGAGGAAGCATTATATTCAGTCTTGTCATGAGGCAAGCAAACGGGTTAATCCATCACTGCCACACAGTATCGCAGGCTTCCTGAAGTTGCCTGATTTCAAAACAAGACTTAAAGCATTTCTGACCTGGACCATTAGTTATTACCATGCTCTGCTCAATGGCCTTCCTCAAACATTTCTGCAGGACTTGCAGATAGCTTTGATATACTGTAGCTACTGTTTAACCACAGGTTAACTCAGCAGCTCTTCTTCCTTCTCTGCAGTCAGTTCACTTGCTTTCTAACTGGTATCATACCAATCACATTTTTTCCCCTTCTACTTATCAATCTTTGTCCTTTCTCACCTAATAGAACTGTATGCTCATCTAAAGGTTTCAATAATAGGATATAAGAATCTAACCAGCCCTAAACATTATCTCAAGCCATACAATTTGTAGAAGTCTCAGTTGCTTCACTGAAAAGCCTTCATGGTTAATTAAAGTGAGAATTGTCAAGACATCTACTTTCAAAATCCAGAAAATTGTTTAGTACTTTTTAAAGAATATCATTTTTAGAAAGAATATTATAGTTGTACAACAGAAAAAGTTGACTGGGTCTTTTCTTTGCAGAATTACTCCTAACAATGGGGAGCTTGGTTTCCTGTGAATCCACAAGTCGTATTATCTCATATTCAGACAATCAGTGGATATTCATGAAAATCCCAGAAGTTTTATACATTGTAGGAGGAATGGTTATTCATCTGAGAATCCCTGCTGAGCATATATTTTATGCAGTTATTGTCCAAGCCCCCTACAAACTCCCAGTGCATCTGTATAAATCAGACAGGGGCTGACAGAGGAGGCTTCTGATTTATCAGCTGGCTATCTCTGCAATCTGGAAAACTACCTAAGCCCAGAGAATTGCTGTGATTTCCCAAGATCATTTATAGCACATATATCAAAAGCTCCTTCAGAAGCCCTGTACCTTAATTAGAGAAACCAATGCATTTCTCTGTTTGGGCGTTGATTACTAATGTTTGATTTTCATCTTTTCAGTCAGCAAAAATAGTCAACTATAGGTGACCAACAATTTTGGAAACAATAGAACAACACAAATACTATCAATAGATGAGATTGGAGATGTGGTCTGTATTGTACATATTTGTAACTGGCCTTCATTACAATGAACATGTGCAGTTTAATGCAGTTAAAGATCATCTGTATCGCTTGCTAAACACATTCCATCAGTTCTACATTTATGCAGCTAAAGGCAAATGTTTAAACATTTGGTTAATGCGCCATATGTCTAAAATGTTTTAGTTCCATCTGACATTTTAAAAATATTTTTATTTCAGTGGTAGCTCACTGAGTGAGTTCATTTCTTCTAGAGCTGGGTATCCCATACTCCTTCTTGCCACAGCATTCCTAAGCCTGTCTGCCATGATGTCTTAATTTTTTGGCTCACTAATCTAATTTAATCTAATGTAATTGGTTTGGCAGCTCTATTAACTTTTTTTTTTTTCTTGCATGTATGTGCTAAATGAGGCAGAGTGTGTGCATGGGATGCGAGGCTGCCGTTTTCCACTTGCCCATTTTAAAAAATGATGGCAATTTTCTGGACAGGAGTAAGAAAAGTGGGATGACACAGCCCCTCTATGCAACCCACCTGGCAGCAAATGAAGCATCCTTCATGGCAGATGAGCAGCAAAGCCTTCTGGCAAACCATAGCACAGAGTAGATCAGGATCAACTTTGCACAGACCGCTCTGAGAGACTAATGTGCATGGAAGAAGAGGTACAGATACACAGCCAAATACAGAGATGAGAATACCAATACAATACCAAGACAAGAGTCTGTCTTGCTTCATCCAGGGGAATTAGGTTTGGTACTGGCTGGGAAACCTCACAAACTCAGACTGTGCTTTGGTTTCCTCATAACATATTTTCAGCTGATGACTAGTTCTTCACACATAGCTAGCATTCTACTTTCCAGAAAATTGTAGCTCTCTGGAAATTCTCTGAGGACAACAATTTGATAACATGTTAAGCAAGACACGTTAAGATATTATAAGAAATATCAAAACAGTAAGTCAGACTAACTGTTTTACAAGCTGCAATTCAAACAGAACCTAATAGATTTTCTTTAAACTTCACAGAAACATCCTTCTTGGTTCTGAAAGAAAACCTTCCAATTTCCTTCTGGATCAATTTTGTAAATCAAAATTATAAAGAAACAAAAATAAGCTTTTATTGCTGAATCATCATTATGCAACCTCACAAGGAAGACTTGTTAACATGATATCAAAATCAGGGCTGGTGCTCTGGCTGCAGTGATAGCAAAACAAACTCTCTGCTGATGTAACTTAGCTTAGGCCCTGAGTGCCACAATGAAATGATACTTCACCGGACACCATGCTCAGGTTACTCCAAGAGGTACATTAATTTAGATTCAATGGATTTATGTCAAGAGAGAATTTAGACTAATATTCCTCTCCCTCTCTGGTTTCTATCTAGGGAAATATTCTAGGAGGAATTTTAAGTGGTTTTTGACTGATTTTATTTATCGAATTCCAATAGAAGACTATGCTTACTGGAGAATGGAGAAGGTCAGCTTTTCCTCAGCACAATCCAATTCAGGTGGTTGTCAGAACACCAGTAGCTTCTTCTAAAAATCCAAAGATAAGTATTTTCCAGAACTTTGTCACAGGTCAGGATGCAACTCTAGGTCCTGACAGGGTGGAATTACCAAAAACACACCTTTACCACTGTTGGTGTCAACATTGCTTTCACCAGATTTAGTGGAAAGAGGCTTAACAGAGAGGTTTGCACGTCTGCAGCTTTGGACTGCAACGGACGAGCAAGCCTTTAAGAACTATCTACACAAAGGTCTGTCAGGGAAGGCAAGCAGTAGGTCTAAGTGGTTCTGCCTTGGACAAAGAGAGATGGAGCAACCTCTTGGTCTGAACTCCCTGCAGACCCCTCTGTGCAGCACTGGCAGCTTTGCTGCCGTCTTGTCTCATACAAATCCAGTAAGAGGAAGGAGTCAAGTTGTGTTCTTCTTCTGAAGACACTGCTTAACACAAATGCCAGTAAATGAGTCCTGATAAAGTAATCAATCAGTTTAACGGAATGAAAGCCCTGTGTACTAAAGGGTGATGTGAAATTATTGCCTAGCCTATTAAAGGAATAAGCTTGCTGTAGCCCAATTACACCTCCACGATATACAATTGCTCTCAAGCAATTCCTCAACAAAGAAATAAACCTGTCATGAAAGAAAAATTTATTGTTCATCAAGACTCCATATTCAGGAAGTAATACTTCTCTCAGGGTCATGCTGGTAGTAACTCAGCATGAGATTAAAGGAAATTAGAGGAAGTCTTCATTGCATTTTACATTTTCTCTTTGTTGACCTACCAAATATATACCGGAACCCTTGAATTATACCAGCAAAGGATTATTCAATAGGTAACAAGATTGCAAAATAATAAGTAAGAGGAATATTACTTATATTTGTACAATTTTGGCTCTGTAAGTGCTTTCTTTGTCAAAATAATCTTAAGAGTCACACTAGCTAAAACTACATTGTTAAAAAAAAAAAATCTTGATTTCCACTGATATACATGAGAGTGGAGTCTAGCTTATTATCAAAATGAAATATTCAGACTCCAGACTCCTGTATTCATCTACAATTCTGTTTGTAGTCTAACAAAGAAATTGTGAGGTGAAATGGTTCTAATGATTTTCAGCATTAAGAAGAATTCCTCTCTCAATCTCTGCAGAAAAGGCACCCTAAAATAGAAAGGGTTATATCACGGGCTCTGGGTTAGCCGAGCAGCAAGGAAAAATCACAGGAGAAGAGGTCGTGAAATAGGTTTAAATATTGATTGGATGCCCAGTCTCATTCTGAAAAGTTTAAGCTGTATATTCCTGTGAGCTTCAATTGCTAAACCTTCTCTAAGAGCAATTCCGGGCTATGCAGGCAGCTGTATCTCTCACTAACTACTCATCTAATCAAGCTTTAATTAGCATGGTTTTCTTTAGAGAAAAATTAAAAATGACCCATTAATATATTGTAAAATGTGCACATTTTATGAAGGAATGAAATGCAGCATATTTAAGAAATGCCATTTACAAAATGAGTGATGCTTCTCCCTTTGTGCGTTTTTGTTTGGAGAGCAGTGGAACAATTGTTCCAGAAAAATATGATTCCTGAATCATTTAACATTCATTTAAAGGACAACAGGTTCTGCTTCTGAGCAATTAGAGGAATGATCAGAAATCACAGAGCTGCAGAGCAGGGAAAGGGAAGCTAGTTATAATTCTGCTTCTCCACAACGGGATGAAGAATTGCTATATAATTAAGATTCCTCAAGCTTTTATGGAAATTTTTATAAAATAAGAACATCTCTTAAATAAATTACTGGTCTATTTATTATTCTAAAAAAATATTGCATTGAAAAAATATTCACCCTGGCTTGATTGTTAAACTTGTGAGACAGGCTCAGCAAGCAATCAGAAGGTAAAATGCTGAACATTACACCTGTAGGACATTTTCAGTCTGTGCCTATGACATGACCCTATCAACTTAGGCAGAAGAAACAAAACATACTGGGCTGGCAGCAAGTGAAATGGGGAAAACGTGCCTCCCTGGCATTGTCTGCCCTTACCCTGCCTCCACAAAGGCTGTCAAATAAACACTGAATTACAGTCCCCCTTATTTCAGAGAGAATATTTCAGAGCCACAGGCTTTGGGAAAGCAAGGCAGGTCAGCGAGTGCAGTAAAAGTCTTGGAAACATTCTCGTAGTGAAATAAATGGCAGTGATTGGAGTTGCTTATCTGGAAGCCCCAGTTCATGCACAGGAACCAATTAGCAGAGGATGGCTGCAGTGGTTTCTGCCCTACAGATGTTGGCTCTGCCCCTCTTGTAAGATCACGTTTGTGCAGCAGTGCTACCGGAGGTGTTTGTAGAGCAGCTGAGCCCTATGGTGCAGGTCACCTGGAGGGGAAACCTACAGCCAGCTGCTGTCTGGGGTGAGAAGTGAAGACCTAAGTCAGAGATGGCAGAAGGGACACTCTTGCTCTTCCTATCTTAAGGCACAAGCTGGAGGTGGTAGGAAGGGAATAGCAATGAAATTAAACACAGAATCAACTCAAATACAAGAGAAAATTCCTGCCTGAATTATGCTGTGGATGTGCTTGATGCTGCAGGGCACTGTTGAAACTAAGAAGGCAAAAAGAATTGGGTATGAATGCTGCTTTGCTAAAGGTGATGTAAGTTGACTCTTAATTAAAAAAGTAATAGTCTTACCCTTACTTTGAAGTCTGTCTTCATTGCCGGAGCCAATCTATAATAATTAGCATGAAGACGATGCCTAAAGCAGGAACTGCCATCAGTGGAGGGCTTCTAGCATCTTCCTCTAAAAGCAAAATATATGGGACACTTCCAGATGTACCCAGAGCTGACCCACCATGCTGCCTCCTGTGCTCCTTGCCAGTCCCAGCAGGCTGCAGCCCCACGCTGGTTCCCCAGGGTTCTTTTCCTCAGGGTGACAGGGAAAGGATCAGAACATAGCCACAGGCTGCAGCAAGGCAAACTCCAGTGTAGCATGAGTACAGAAGATTTCACAGAGGGAGGAAGGGCCCAGAGATGCTGTGCTATCTCCATCTTTGGAGGAGGTATTCAAATGAGCCTGGACAAGGCTCTCAGTAACCTGTACTAAGTTAGTCCTGCTCTGAGCACCTGGTCCCTCCAGTCATAGGCATCCTACAACCTCCTGCAGTTCACTGGGGAGCCAGGTTAAACGTCAATACCAACAATATTAACTAGACTTGTCCTATGAGATGCTGGAAGGAAAAAAGGAAAAAATGACTCCCCAATGGAGTGACAATGTGAATGGGTCCTGGGCTTCCTGTGTTGAAGAAGAGCCACCGCTGAATGCCACCAGCTCTCTGCAGCCCATGGATGGAAGGAAAGAAAAACATCTGTGTGTGAGTCCATGAAGATGTCTATCACGATAGCTTGATCCTTACTTTCTAATGGATGTATTTTTGAGTGAATTGAACTAAATAGAGATTAATCTTTGTATTCTTACAGAAATGGGAAAGAAATGTAGAGCAACCTTTTACCTGTTCACTGATGTACTTTCCTCACAATGTCTAGTAAAAGGCAATAATAATCACTCTACAGAAATTCAAGGAAAGTCATCAGTGTACATTGTTCCCATTTGACTTTTTATGATTTCTGCCTATCTTCTTCCACAAATCATCTGAAATTTTCTCTATTCATTAGAAAAGAGTATAATTAAGAATCATATGAAAACATTTTTTTTGAAGAGCATTAACTGCAAATTTCTGGCATATCAAGAATATTTTCCAGATCTCAGGGCACCACTGGAATGAAACTGAAGCTGAATTATTTTTCAGATATACCCACAAAGCTCCAACATTTTCATCTTATTTTGATATTTTGTTGCTGTTCCTACTGACCTCAGAAACTCATGCCTCCAAGGCATGAAACGATCATCTCTTCTGCTATTATTTGAAGAGAGATGTTTGTTCCATATTTTTAAACAGCAATGTGATAATAAAACAGAGGTTTGTGTGACTCACAGATATCAGCAGCTGCAGTTCCCCTCCATGGAATAACTACAGCTTGCCAGGCTGCGAGGTTTACATGACATCTTGGTACACCCTACGAACAGATTTATGGACAAGTCCATCTGCAAGGCCACTTTAGGAAACAGATTGTGTAATTCTAGAAATTAGGTCTCCAAAAAGCAATCTAATGCACATACAAGACAAACAAGGAAACAAAATTTAAAAAAGCATTAACACTTTTAAAAAGTTTAAATTTATCATCAAATGGAGTTTGTGCAACACTTTATATAAGCGCTCATACAGCTTGCATAGTGCACAAGACCTTGCAAAGGCTTCCACTTCCATCACTGGTGTTTAACACAGGCAGACTTGACTACGGGTTGTCTCCTGACCGCTTTTTGCCTTTCATTCAAGCCCCCAGCAGTCATACTCGGATGCAGCACTTCTTTATATCTTTCTGGCCACTTGTCCAGTCTTCTTTCAAAAACAGCACATCCTCAGCAGATGTAGTTCTTGGCATTTGCCTGCAGTTTCATGATATACTACCAAGGTGTAAGCCCTTTGCTTCTCAGACTATTATAACCCACTTTTGTATTCAGCGTGAATGAGATCAGGACACCCACATCCTATGCAAGCACAAATGCTAACTGCAGAACAGTTATGTTCTGACTTAAGGACTACAGTTTAGGCTCTTGACTGTTTTTCTCCCTTAATTCCCTTCATTTTTGTTAGCAGCATATGAAGGAACTAATTCTGCATATGCTCCAGTGGAGACAGAAGAATTTGTCTTTCTTTATTTGCTTTAGTAAGGATGGGACTTCTTCCATGAAAAAAAATTATCTTGAGAAAAAAAAAATTAAAGATAGAGGGATAAATCTGATCAACAGCAGATTTCAGACCAAATGCCTTAAAAGGGTCATGTTTGTGATTGAGTCCCATACTCCAGAGCTGCCCAGACAAAGTAAATTTTTTTAGAACTCTTTATCTCAGAAAAACTTACCATTTTACATCAGTCAAGGATCTGTCTCAAGTTATAAAGAAGAATAATCTAGAACTATTTATGACAGTTTTTATTATTTTTTATAATATTGAATAATCATTTATTCTGTGACCTTCCTTTACAAAATTAGTCACCCAGTGTGAGCAATTTCAGTTGAATGCGTTTTCTCTATTATGATCAATAATAGAAGCAGAGAGCAGATGAAAGCAGATAAAAAGATATTGTAGCTACGTTGGAAAATTTTCCCAACAGTTTTGAATGGCTGCTTTATTTCTCACAAATGCTTCATTTTTAAAGCAGTCTCACATGCTTTAACTACGATGGGTAACACAGCTCGCTAGACCATCACTGCAAAGCCATGCCTGAAGCTCTACAATGTTGAACCTAATGATCTAAAATTTCGCAGAGGGAACCACAGGCTACTTAGTGGGTTGATGTTTCTATTGTAATAAAATATTTATACACAAACAAAAATGATACATATAATTTCATGAATAGAGCATTGACCATGGAGGAAATTGCTGTAGCCAGTATATATGTATATATATATGTAATGTCTCCTGCCAGATGCAAACAGTGTGACTGGTGGGGAGTCAATCTTTCTCTGTCATGTCATTCTAAGAGCATGCATCATATTGGATGAGCTAAATTCATTCTCCTTCTTGTTTTCTCATGCCAAGAAATTCATCCTGATGACAAAAGAAAAATGTCCTTCTAGTTTTCATACCAATTCTCTTACCATTTGATTTTTTGTTTGTTTGTTTGTTTCATTTTAAAATGTCTTCATTAACTTTTGACAGGCTAGAAAGGTCACCAAACAATTTTGAAGGAGCTGTCTGATGATTTTTCTGTTGTACTGGAGAGCAACATCTTTATTTTGAATCCATGAATAACAAAACACACATATTATTCTTCTTTCCCCACAGGCAGCCTCAACATCATGAGCTCTAGGGATTTCTGCTTCACACTGGAAACTTCAGTGATTCACTTCAAGCTCACTATCCATCCCTTCCTGTTCCCTTAAGAAATTAAACCAACATTGATTGAGAAGATAGCCACAAAGGTCTTTCTTACATAAAGTTTGGGTTTATGAGAAGTACAGGACAGAATAACAGTTACTTGAGCTACTCACAATGCAGCAATGGAGTTCAGCTGATTATTCAAAGCTTGTGGCCAAAGGGCTGCTGAGACAGTGTTTTCAGTGGTAGGATAAGGGTAAGCTCTTCGATTTTTTCCACATCTTGTAATGTACATTCTGGGTACATGCAAGGGACATCTCTGCCTTATTCAGGTGGAGTGGAATGGGACAGCTTCCTTCCTGAAATCCACTGGCATCCATTTGCCTTGCTCGTTGCAAAAGTGGGAACCAGGTTAGAAGGAGAAGACGGGCTACTTTCAACAGTCCCACTGTTGTGGTTTGACCCAGCAGATAGCTAAGTCCCACACAGCTGTTCACTCCCCCTCCCCCTCCACCCCTCAAAGTGAGATGGGGGAGAGAATTAGGAGAAAATACAGTAGAACTTGTGGGTTGGGATAAAAGATATTTACTAAGACAGCAAAGGAAGTAAAAGAAATAACAGTAATTATAGGTATAGATATAGATATAAATGATACACAAAGCAAGGGCTCACCACCCACCAACCAGTGCCCAGGCAGTCCTCGAGCAGCGGCCCCTCGCCAGCTAACTACTCTCCCTCATATTTTCATGATGTCATATGGTGTGGAATATCCCTGTGGTCAGTTTGGGTCAGCTGCCCTGGTCCTGTCCCCTCCCAGCTGCCTGTGCCCCCCCAACCTCTTTGCTGGCAGAGCAATACAAGAAGCAGAGAGACTGAAACATCCTTCGCTCTGTCCAATGTTGCCCAGCAACAAGTATAACCAATCGGCATGTTATCAGCTTTATTTTTTCTTCTGGAACCAAAACATAGCCTCCTATCAGACACTATGAGAAACTCTAACTTCTGTCCCAGCTAGAAACTAAGACACTTGCACAGGCATGAGTTCAGAAGCAAAATGCCTGTGGCTAGGACGAGGAAGGGGACATCTGTCCTGCCTACAGTATGCTGCTGAGGTGGCCACCCACCTGGGAGACCGAGCTCGTGGGCGGTGTGGCCTATGCTCTGGCAGCAGGATCCTTCATTGCCTACAAGGATACTGTGCCACCTCATACAGCCACCGAAATGACTCTACAAGCAGCAGACAGTGAGGCAGCCAGAGTCACAGTGCAGGCAGGCATGAGAAGCTCCAGGCCTGGGCATCTTCTCACAGCTGCCCATTGACTGCTGTAGAGCCACAGACAAAAATCTGCACTGTTCGAGTGTCAGACAATTTTTCACAGGAGGCTTTATTCTGTGATCTTCCTGGGTGGTAAAGAGCTGGAGGGGAAAATACTTGTCCCCTGCTGGGAATTATTAATGCCTTCCTTTATGAAATGAGAAAGTTACGCATGAGCAAACCCTAAATACAAGCTCAGTGACCAGATAGGGGGGTCTGCCAGTCTGGCGATGTGCCAACTCCCATTTTGGTACGAGGTTACAAGGGGTGCCTCCTGCAACTGCTTGAATCCTCACATTTCCTTCTTGGGTAAGGATGGACAACATGGGGGATTGCAGAAAGAAAGCAACTGCGCCTCTTTCCAGTGATCAGCTCTGCCAGGCAATGAAGGAAGCAGCTACTGCCACTTGGCATGTCCAGAAAACCTGCCAAGTAATTGTCTGCAGGGCTACAGAGTCTAACTTCATCAGACTGCCTTTAGAAAAAATAGATATCTGTAAATATTATGTAAAGGTACGCATTATTTATATTACATACATGTGTTTGTTTGCAAAAAGTATAAAGGTACGCAATCAAGTCACAGTTGGGAATATTTAAAGTTGTTGTGCCTTATTTTTTTATCACTTCTTCCCTAGCAAAAAGCAAACCGAAAGATAAAACAAACCACCACTGGAAAGAAAAGAAATAAAAAGACACACTTGAGAAAGAGAACAAGAACGAAAGAAGACACTAGATAGCCAAGATCAGCACAGGTTTCTGTTTAGGCCAAAGGAGACATCAGATTATGACTGTATCTCTAATTTATTATTAATTGCTTCTTTTTTACACTCCGTGCCCACTTCTCCCCATCTTTTAAAAAGAAGACCTACCAGTCCACAAGTATTCTGTGAAATATTCCATGAATTAATTACGAAGGGCTTATCAAATGGTTTGCCAAGTACGTTTGTACTCAAATAATTCTAAATACTCCAATAGGGAGATCTGCTCTGTAGCAAAGGGGCAGCCTTCTACACTGTAGCTAGAACTTCTAAGAAAGAATCTCTTGTCTGAAGTAAACATCACATGGAACTGTGACCCCAAATAACATAAGTACAAGTAGGAAGGAAGTGAAAAGCATACCAGAGATTTCTTTAAAACAAGAAAACAAAAACACAGCAAAACAACAAACAAACCATGAACAAATGTCTGTGACTCTTCTCTAGGAAAGACGTTGTTCTTTATTCTATGTAAACTTCAAAAAAACAAGACAAGAAGTCTGATCCCAGCCTTTCAAAAATACTCTCCAGCCCTTATCAACATCTGTAATCAGGAAGAGGCACTTGGCCTGTGTTTTGGCAAATACTCAGTACTAGCAAACACATTTTGTTACTTCAGTGTGTATTATCTAAGGTTTTGTTATGGGAGGAAACCAGTGAGTTCAGGGATACTGTGCAATTCCCAGATGAGCTGATCATTGCAGTTTTATGATTCTGCATCTCCTGTGGCCTAGATATATTATTTTGTCTCCTCTTCTTCAGACCTCTCCTTGATAAATGTGTGAAGAGATGCTATCCTCCTCAAAAGGCTTTTGTGCAATAAGGACCATACCCTGCCTTTTGGTAGCTGAGGTATCATAGGCATATAAAATTGTGCTGCACAGCAGTAGCAGTACTTCACATTTACTCCATTTCTCCCATATTCCCTAAACAGAAGAGAGGAACAGGATTAAAAACAAAATGAAGTTGTATACTTGCAGGTTTCCTAATGTGGTTATTTGCCTTCCTGTAGTCAGTATTTTATATAACATTTTATATGTTAGAAAATAACTTAGAAAAACTTCATTTTTAACAGATTTTACTTTATCCCAAGTTTAGCATCTGCTTGCTGTGGAGAGCTACTACATGCAAGCACACTGACTCTGCCTGTGGAACAACCCAAGTTGCTGAAGGCTGGAAATGTATCTTAAAAATATCACTACGTTCCTGCCCTACTCCTATAAGGAACAGGGCTTTGGGCGCAGCAGACCTTTTTCTTGTTATCTTTTGTAATCTTTTTTCCAATGTTTTTGATTTCTAGCCATAAATTAGAGAAAAAAACCTTAATTCTGGTAATTTGAGGATTGTTTTTCTGGCTATATTCACAAGAAAATGTACTGTTAGATCTTTAGGTAAATGCAGCCCACAAAAAAATCGTGTCCTTATGTTTGCAAATAATTACAGTTTAAAACACCGTGAGAAGTCAATAGGTCTGTTCCCAGTAGATCAGCAAATAGTATTATCCAAAGATTATAACCTAGGTGTAAGGTCATTCTCAAGCAACAGCAGTTCTATTTCCCTTATAAAAAAAAACAGCAACATATCACACTGCAAGTCATCACGAAAGATAATAAAAAATACACATTCATTAACCTGTAGAAAGGCAATGGGAAAGGATCAAATGTGCTGATAAAACAAAAATAAGTAGCCTAGCTGATAGGAGATTGCAAAGTACTCCAAATGGACTTAACCAACCTAGGTAATTGGGCAGTAGAAACTCATGAAACTAGATGCAACTCAGTCTACACATTCAGTTTGAGGGAAACAGTTTAAAACCTTGTACACATTTATGGGCTCGGAAATAGTTGTAACCTCCAAAGAAAAATATAAAGGCATTATTGTGGACAGCTCAATGAAGACATATTTAGTGTGCAACAGCAATCAAAGAAAAAAGAAATAATAAAATGCTAGGCGATATTGAGCATGGAACAGTCAAAGAATAGTACAGAGAACATTGGAATCGATGAGACATCCTCAGCCTTGCCAAATCAATAGGCATTTATTTTGCATACCACCTCGCCTGAAATCCACAGCTCAAAGTGCCTTGCAAACTAAAGCAGCCTAATTACAGAATTAAATAATAGCAAAAGGAGATAAACTTGATTCTCTGGTCACAAAGATAGTAAAGAGAAAAGGGCTGAAATAAAGCCTGGGTAAGGGCTGCAGTCCGTCATCAGCAATGGAGAATTTCTGCTGACAGAAGACCAGAGACAGAGGAGCAGAAGAGCTAGAAAGAAAGATAACCACTGCTTGGACTGCTAAATATCCAGGCGTAAATTACAGAATCACAGAATCATAGGGGGTGGAAGGGACCTCTGGAGATCATCGAGCCCAAACTCCCCGCTAAAGCAGTTCCCTAGAGCAGATCACACAGGAAAGCATCCAGACAGGTCTTGAATATCTCCAGAGAAGGAGACTACACAGCCTCTCTGGTCAGCCTGTTCCAGTACTCTGTCACCTCAAAGTATATCAGTTTTTCCTTGTGTTTGTATAGAACTTCCTGTGTTCCAGTTTGTGCCCGTTGTGGTTTAACTTGACAGGCAGCTCAGCGCCATACAGCCATTCGCTCATTCCCCCTGCCTCCAAGTGGGACTTTCAGGGAAGTCTCTGAAAAAAGAGAGAACTCTTTCAGTTTAAAACCATTCCCTTTTGTCCTATCACTATCTGCCCGCGTAAGAAGTTGATTTCCCTCCTGTTTATAAGCTCCCTTCAATACTGGAAGGCTGCAATGAGGTCTCCCCAGAGCCTTCTCCAGGCTGAACAAGACCAGCCTGTCTTTGTATGAGAGGTGCTCCAGCCCTCTGAACATCTTCACAGTCCTCCTCTGGACCCACTCCAACAGTTCCACATCTTTCCTGTACTGGGGCCCCAGGCCTGGACACAGTACTTCAGATGGGGCCTCACAAGGGCAAAATAGAAGGGAACAATCACCTCTCTCTCCCTGCTGGCCACCCCTCTGTAATCTGTGATTCTATGGACACAAATCTAGGATTTATATGCATTGAGTTTGCCTAGATGATCTCTGACCAGATCCGCCTTGATCAAGGGGAAGCCTTCTTTTCCCCAGACTCTTATCTCCAGGGTCTCGGATTCCTGAGGGACATTCTTAGTAGTAAAGTCTGAAGCAAAGAAAGCATTCAGTAACTTCACCTTCTCGATATTCTTCGTTACCAGGGCTAGGTTAGATGGCTAGGTTTGTTTATGGGTAGGCATTCACAGACAGAGAAAAAACTACATAATGAATTTTATCAGAGCTTAGCTCCAGAGGAATCATAGTCACTGGCCCAGTGTTTGCAGGGCTAGACCTCAAGTGAATCAGCCAGGGTTCAGAGTCAGCAGTTTCAAATTTTTGTGCCAATTTTTCCCATCTTAGGTTTTATCTAGGTTTTTTTGCTTTGTCTATATGCTTTTGGGGTTACAGATTGTTTCTTTATGCTTTCTGTAAGTTTGTGCAGAATGGGAGAATCTGTTGAACAGATAAGCAGAACAATGCTGACAGGCTTGGAGCAAGATAGCTCAATATCTAATCTGTCAAGGCCTTGGCATTTATGTGCAGTTTTACAGAGACAGTGATAAGGTAGATTTGCAAATTCAAAAGGAGGAAAAGAATGCAAGAATACTACTGAGGTAACAAACAGAAATACTAATGGAAGGACTGAGTTAAGGGAAGAGTGCTTTAATGCTTCTCCACTCAGGCTTTAAGAAATTTGGCTAAAAGTAGCTAAATTTCCTATGAGTGAAACCCACGGCAGAGGGAAATAATCATGCTGAATCCTTGTGGAGTGATTCACATTCATAGTTTTAAAGGTGGAATATAATCACTATCCCCAGTACGCAGATGAAAACAAGAGAGGAGTTAGATATCATCCACAAAGTCATAGAGTCAGATGTTAATACATGGGGAAATCAAGCTCAGCTTTGCAGTGGCCTACCAACAGGCTATACTGCAGAAAAGTCACTAAAATGTTCTACTATTGACCATTTTTGTGCTGTAATTGTGCTCTGAATGTTTCCAGTTAGAGGAGAGATATAAGAGTAAAAAGACGAATAAGGAAAAAAAAACTGTCATGAAAACAGAATTAACTTGGGTCACCTCATTTCAGAAAAGGTGTAGCAGAAACAACTGATCAAGAAAGAATAAGTAGATTGAATGGACACTGCTGAGCTTTTGGGTTCTAACCCCAAGAAAGGGCACTAAAGTCAATGCAAGAGGGGAAGCTGGAGGGTGCAGGAAGGAGAAATGGAGCTGTAATATGCTGAGAACTCAATTTCAGTCTAAGGCAATGAAAATCTCACTCTCCCTTTTCCTACACATCCTACCCTTGAGGTCAAGTATCTGCTGCCAGTCTTTCAAAGTACATACTCAGGTCCACTATATAAGCTTGGCATTAGTATCATGGGTGCATATTTTATTACCAGATGCAAAGTAAATTTAAATATGTTAGGACCATCTTTTATTTCAAGTAAGGAATTTCAATCTGAAAAGGCTGTGTGGATTTAAATTAGAAAAAAGATCAACACGAGCAGATTTTTGAAACAAAAAATAAAAAAATATTGAAGGTGGATCTATTGCATTCTTTTTTAATAACTGTGGGAAAAAAAAAAAAAAAAAAAAAAAAAAGGAAAATCTCCAAATCTCCTTACTGAGGACAAAATATTTTAATTGGAAACGGGATCCAAAAATACCCCATATTTTTTATTTAGTAAATCTTCATTTTTGAAGAGAGGAAATACAGAGGGGAAAAAGATCATAGAAGCATAGAATGGTTCAGGTTGGAAGGGACCTTAGAGATCATCTTGTTCCAACCCCCCTGCCATGGGCAAGGACACCTCCCACTAGACCAGGTTGCCCAAAGCCCCATCCAGCCTGGCCTTGAACACTTCCAGGGAGGGGGCATCCACAACTTCTCTGGGCAACCTGTTCCAGTGTCTCACCACCCTCACAGGGAAGAATTTCTTCCTTATATCCAGCCTAAATCTACCCTCTTCCAGTTTATAACCATTACCCCTTGTCCTGTCATTACCTGTCCTTGTAAAAAGCCCCTCCCCAGCTTTCCTGTAGGCCCCTTCAGGTACTGGAAGGCTGCTATCAGGTCCCCCCGCAGCCTTCTCTTCTCCAGGCTGAAGAGTCCTAACTCCCTCAGCCTGTCCTTGTAGGGGAGGGGCCCCAGCCCTCTGATCATCAAAAAGATGTTGGGAAAGACAGCGCTGCTTCTTAAAGAAAGAAGCCCCAGTCTAAATCCGACGTTGTGTAACACACAGTTGACCCTATATCTTTTAAAGAGGCGAAGAAGCAAAACAAAATTCAAAACTAGTCCTCTTCAAATAAGCTTTCAACATTGTTTACTTCCACCTGCCTTCACGTCAAAAAGGAAAAAAGGTAGAGGACAGAAACGGAAAAAAGCATTTAAAAATATAATTAAAAATAAAAATAGTATAAAATTATTTTAAAAAGATCCTATTTGATCAAAGGGAAAGTATCAACTTGGTCACAGTCATGCAGATCACTGTCTGGGACAAGGTTTGTGGAAAGACACAGATAATCCTTTTCTTAAAGATAAATTCCTCCTTGTACAAAAAAAGAGGTAAAATATTATATGGTAAAAATCCATACAAAGCTGAACTGGAAACCATGTCTTCCCCACCAGACCTTCTGTTTCCATGTTTAAAGTTTATTCCCAGCTTTTGGTGCTGTCACAGCTTCCATCTCAGTGCTCCCTTCTCTCAGCTCTTCTCATAGTAATACAGTTGACTAGATTAATTTAACCTGAAACTTTCAGCCAGCGATGAAAACTGTATTATTCCCAAGGTGGTAAGTTCTTCTTGTTCATTGTCCTGGTGGTACTTTGGAGAGAACAGTGAATCTGAACTGTAATAAAATATTACAGTCTAAAATCTAAAATATCTCAGAGCCCCTTTTTTCTGTGCACAGCTGTTTGGAGTAGGCACCACATCAGGTGTCGCTGGATAGAGAAGTTCCTGATCAGTTGTGGTCTCTAACCACCTGCAAGCCAGTTTGACTTCTTGAGCAATGAAAGACCCTTTGCTTGCATTGTTGATGCTAAATGGCCCTTTCTGGTTTACTGTAAGATATACGAAAGCCAAGAAACTCTCTTCTGCAGAATTCCAGTGTATTTCTCTGCTGTCTGAAGGCACTATCCTCTCTACTACTGGTACCATTCAATACAAGGGTTTTCTTGGTGTAATGGGAAAAGTCTCAAAACTCTTACAGCTACACCATTTGTTTCATCTGGAGCTAGGGTCTCTGTTCCTTCCATGTGCCAGTGCCGCTGCTCCCCCAACTGCCCTCTAATCTTCTCTCTCCCAACCTGCTTTCTACATTGCCTGGCTGGCCCTTATCTAAGCCTGGGGCAAACCCACCCCAGGTCCGCCCCTTCCAGTCACAGGTGCCAGTGATCTACCAGTACTCTCCAAGCCAGCCATGCCCGTCCAGGATGTGCTCAATCATGTTGTGATCAACTGTTTCCCCACAGTTTGTTTTGTTCCATTTTATTTCACACCACTGTCTGTGATTTCCCTTTACATTACATAGCTGGGGCAAACTTGCCCATTGACTGCTCCTTGCAGGTCTTACTTTTTCATCTGAAAGACCTTCGTGGATGCATTTCTCTGGAATATTGGGAGATTGAGGAAATACCTTTCTGCTTCAGTAAGTGAAAAATCAGGGCTATGCCAGTGAAAGGAAGACCCACTTCTTTCTTCACGTCCAGATTCAACTTCCACAGCAAAGCAATCCTTCAAGAGGCAGGGTGCTCTGAGTCCTCTATGTACATAGGTGGCTCCAAAAGTAATGCCTCCTTCTTATTTCCATGAAAACTACAACAGACACAAAGAGCACAGTAACACTATTGGATAGAGCAAGTTCTCAGCTACAAAGCACTGTTTTTCAACACAGTCACCACCATTAGCTGTGCATTTTCACCAGTGATGAACAAGAGCATGCACGCTGTAGGCTGTGGACTTAGATGCTGTGGACTGACAACATCTGAAAATGTCATGTCTGGTACCAAGCCCTCCCTAAACAGCTGACACATTTCAGCCATAACACACTTCTTGCTCAAAAATGAACAAACAGCCGTAAGAAATACATGAATAAATTATTAACTCTGTTCAGCAAGGAATCTGGAGCCTGTAATGCAATATCATCCAAGAATCTTTTCGAAAATCAAAAATACAAACGTAGAGCATAAACCAAGAATCGTACATCCTGTGGCTTCCTGGTGCTGTCTTTTCTATGTTTTTTTCTGTAATGTCCATGTATTGTAGCCAAGACAATACATCATACCAATTTCTTCTCTCCTCCTTGCTCTATTGCTTTTCGTTCTGCATTTACACTGCTCCAGCACTTGTTCAGTTGCAACTTGCTGCAGGAAAGATCCCATCAAGAGGATATCAGAAGGAGATGGTGCTTCCCTGAAGCAGCCATAAATTCATCTGTTCTCTGAGAATGCCTCTGCAGGCAGGACATGCAGGTTAAGTCCCCACCATGTCTGGGCCCGCGTTAATATACTTTCTACCTCAGGGATTCATGTAAAGAATAAGGACAATCAATGGCTGAGTTACTAAGCATATTCCAGACTAAATGGAACTAATACAACCCTGCATGGCAGCACTTGATCAAGAAGTCACATTCCTAGGAATGCAGTCTCAGAGTGGCAGCCTGTAGTTACTTTTCCTGGTATTCTTTTGCTCCTCTTCTCCTCTTCCCCCATATTAGTCCTTGATAGATTCATTGTTTTAAACCCCACTCCCATTTCAGAAATTGAATAGCACTCCAAAGAATCGATGGCTTAGGACAACTGCAGAAAACAAGAAATAAAAAAGATTCTGGAAATCAATTTCTTTAAATATACAAGAGTCTGTTTGGGTTTGGAACAGTTTTGCTGCTTCTCAATTATGCAATAAAACTGAACAAGGAGGCTGAAAGATTGCCCAAGGTCACAACATGAATCAGTATCTCAGGTTGAGTGAAGCGTCCAAACATGTGAGCTCTGATTTTCGTCATCTAGCTATTAGACAACACTTTTTATTTCCAGCTGCTATTGATTTACACTCTTCTACTTTTGGAATCCAGCAGGCATTTCGTTAATTCAATATCCAATAGTTCATAATGATCCTGCTAAAGATAGACTGCTACAGGGCAGCCATGCTCCATGAAATGGTTGCATAAAAGTGTGATCAGGAAAGCGTTTTTCTCATGTAGCCTGCTATGTAACTCCTCAGTCTCCAAAGGCTTTTTGTTCAGCTAAGTTTAATGCAGATGTGGTAAAAAAGTCCATACATTGAGATTGAATTGTTTTCAGGATTTTTTTGGAGGGTGAAATATTCAATGGGATGTTATAGAGATTTTCCATTTTGAAAACATGGAAACTCTTTCCTATAAAATAGAAAGAAGGAGAAACTTCTCAAGTGGCATAACTCAGGAAGTTTTTAAAAGAAAGGCTCATAAAAAAGGAAGGAATTTTATCACATTTTTCATTTTCCAGATTCCTTGGATGACACCACACATCAGCCAGCATCATTCACGTTATTTGCCATGACAGATCCTGCCTGACACAGTGAATCAGTTGCTCAGGGCATGTGCCTAGCAGCCATTAGTACAGTGGAGCTGCTAAATCGCTGTTTTCGTTTACACCTGCCTACTGTACATATGCAAAACCTGCAGCTGCACGTGCTGCAAGCTAGTCTTGGTTTGTTGGCAGATTCAGAGAGAACAATAGCACTTTTCAGCACTCCTATTTCTTTCCAATTCTCTGTGCAAAATGACTAAAGATTTCCATTAGAACATCAAAATATCATTCTAGGTGTAAGACCAACTCTGCATAAGATAAAGAAATAGAAACTGTATAAACAATCTTAGCATTCAAAAACCTTTCCAAGCCAATTGCTGTATAATGAATTCAGTGTAAATTTGTGCTGACCTTGGATCTAAAATACTCTCCTTCTGCCAATGATTTGCATTGTGGATATTTCTTTTGAGTCGGGAATACAGTAAATTGCAGTGTGTAGGTTTTAAATGATGAGAAGAAAGTAGCAACTGAGTCTCCACTCAGTGAGGCCTATAAAGCCAGGAGGAACTCTGCCAGAGCCGGCAGAATTGCCTCCTCAAGTGAGCAGAGAATTGCATTGCTTTTAAGGAGTAGATGCCTTTGTGTTTTTTCGTGTATGTTAATCCATTCACATTGTCAGCTTGAAAGCTCATAGTCTAGGTAAATCTTACATAGGGCAAAGAAGATGGAAAATAGGTGCTCAAGCTACACCTGCTGCCCTGACAGCCGAATGCCTTTCCTTGAACCTGGCACACCTTTGTGCTTAGGACAGGAGTGGTGTGCATCCAAGTGTCTCATTCCTTGTGCTTGTGAGTGAGCAGCTGGATGCAGAACCAGCCCACACGAAAGGAGAATGGAAAGGAGGAGGAAAATGTTTCTGACCACTGCACTGACAAGTTTTACTCACTGTGGTCTCTGAAAAGTTCACAGCTGCCCACATACCATTGGGATGTCTATGATCCAGCCAGCTGCCAAGACAGTGCCTCAGCACGGACAGGGCAGGGCTGTCCACTGCTGCCAGCAATGGCCCCTTCACTGGAGGATCTTCCTCCAGCCACAGCAAGGTACTGGATAGTCCTGATCTTCTGTATTCTTATCGGTGTTTTCCTCTTTCTTCTTCACTGTCATATTACATCAGATCCTCAGGCTGTTTCCAAAAATCCTTCCTCTTCAAAGCACTCAGATGAAATAGGTCCCACCAGTACTGCACTTCTTGGGTACTTTCAGAAAAGTGAAAGTTGCTGCATGGCACCTTGCACACACTGAGCACTGCAGACGGATGAGCAAAATAATCTCTGAAATCGTGGAAGGACTGAATGTGATTGAAAGCACGGTCGTACCCCTTCCCAGCACCACTTTTGATCATGGGATCTCATAGACACAGCACATGCCTGTAGCGAGTTAGTCCCTGCTGAAAGACCGCTTATTGTCTATGGAATATCAAACCAACTGGTATTTCCTCCAACCACAAGTTGTGGTTGCTATTTCTCTGTCTCTTTTTAACACGTGCAACTATTTAGTCAGTTATTAACACTACATGATCTTATCTAGCTCAGTTGTAAAAAACAACATCTCATGTTTGTAGAACACCTTTGTCCCATAGGATCTGAAAGTACTTAACGGAATTGTGCTGTTTTCCTGGATAGACACATTTTTATTCAATAAGATCATAATGTGCCTTGTACAGTCAGAGATTTTTAAGGGAATCTCTAGACGCGTCAGCTCTTGCCCAAGAGAATTTCAGTAAATATGCCTAGATCATTGATTCATGCGATTCTGGACCTCTTCCACTTTATTCTGAAAAGTCAATATTTTTGAAGGGTTCGGTATAGGAATGTTAGTGCAGTACATTGGTAAAGCCAGCACTTCTTCTGAGGGGATATGAATGCTAGCACCAGTAAAACACTGTAAATATTAAGAGAATATTGCTCATGACAGAA
>WBMW01000976.1:1115202-1159189 GCA_013396635.1 Penelope pileata
CTTGGGATTGCTCCGACCCAGGTGCAGGACCTTGCACTTGGCTTTGTTGAATTTCATGAGGTTGGCATGGGCCCACCTCTCAAGCCTGTCCAGGTCCCTCTGGATGGCATCCCTTCCCTCTGGCGTGTCGACTGCACCACACAGCTTGGCATCATCTGCAAACTTGCTGAGGGTGCATTCGATCCCACTGTCCATGTCACTGACAAAGATGTTAAACAGCACTGGTCCCAGTACTGATCCCTGAGGAACACCACTCGTCACTGGTCTCCATTCAGACACTGAGCCATTGACCGCCACTCTCTGAGTGCGGCCATCCAGCCAGTTCCTTATCCAGCGAGTGGTTCGTCCATCAAACCCATATTTATCCAGTTTATCAACCAGGGTACTGTGCGGGACAGTGTCAAACGCCTTGCACAAGTCCAGGTAGATGACATCGGTTGCCCTCCCTTTATCCACTGTTGCTGTGACTCCAAGAGTAGAGTAGACTCCAAGACAGAAGAGCAGATGAAGTAAAATGAGGCCCTGACAGAGCACATACATTGTTTATTGGGCAGTTGCTTCCAGCAGCAAGGACAGGTTTCCTGCTACACAGTGTGACTCAAGAGATATCAGCAAACACATTGTGATTTACAAACCCGTGTCTGACTTGATGCCTAAAGGCATGCTCCACCCCTCTCCCAAATTCTGGGTGAGCAGAGTGCCAGAGCGCCACGGAGGCAAAGGGCTGGAGGCATGGGAGACATGGCGATGGAGTCCTACCTCTGCCAATGCACAGGAGCCAACCAGGTCACCTGCAGTCAGTGGCACCTCTGACATCCCACATGCTCCAAAAAGAGCCCCACCGCCAACTGGAGCTTTCCCTGTCATCCCCATTCTCCTCAATGGCACAGCAGAGGCATAAACCCACTTACATGAAGGGCTTTGAGATGAGGAGGTGTAAAGCAGTGGGTAAATGTAAATGACAGCCAAGACACTAAGTGTGAAGAGCATGTGACCTTTCTTCCTTCGTACAGGTACTGAAAGATGAAAAGGATTGCTTCAAAGTACTGAGGAGCTATTTCTGCTGATGTTTTTCATGCTGGTGATTGTTCCATATTAGATGAAAGCAAAGGACTCACTCAATCACATGAGGGCTGCTCTGAAAGTAACGCCTCCTATTTTATTATGTTGGCCCACAACATCAGAGGTGGATGTTCGTGGTATGGCAGCAGAGGCTGAACATTCCCACCAATATTCTGTTACATGTTGTTGCCATGGGATAGATGGCTGCTGAGGGGCAGTCTGACAAAAGGACATCTAACATGGAAGTGCTTATGAAGCAAAGGTGTGGAATTGAATTACTCCAAAGCATGGTATGATGCGAGAAGATGTCCAAATTCATAAGATGCAGCCAGTCATTGTCAAAGATACGTATCTCAGCCCAGTGTCAGTCAGAAAGTGCCTTCATCAGGAGTTAAGAGGGGCTGCTTGTCTGACAGATACCATCCTGTTTGAAACCACCAGCCGTTTAACTAACAGCCCAGTGCTGTGGGTGATACTGTGCTTTGACCATCAGAAGGAAACAACAGGATATGCAAAATAGCCCAGAAATTCCTAAATAGGAGGTTATTTGTTTCTATCCTTCCATAGAGGAAAATTAATAGTTTCCTGATGTAACCACGTGGGTTGGATGAACTGGGACGGCTTCTGGGAAGCAGCTGATCCTCCCAGCACTGAGCAAGAGCTGGCCCAGTCCCACCACTCATGTTGTGACCACTATGCATGCCAAGCTTCAGTGGGGTCATTTTCTCATTCAGATTCATCTGGCAGACTTGTCCAAGCTTGATTTCACCATTTTTCTCTAATGGAGAATAAAGATTCTTTTGAAAACTCTATTCCTTCTGAGAACAAAAAACAAAAACACAGAAACAAAAAAAAAAATTGAAATTAAATTTCATTTCAAACAATTGAAGCAGCTCTGTTTTTCAGCAAGGAATCCAAGTTTTCGTGTTCCAGACATGGCTCGTGTGGAAGAAACTGAACATTCATGTTCAGTTCTTGCTCCCAGTGCTTCTTAGAGGAGATCTCAGGTACTAACAATCTCACTAAATGAAGAGGATAAAAGACTGTAAGCTAAACAGTGTTATGGCTGAAAGCACTGCTGCTCCCTCCCAGCCAAGGTAGCCAAAAATCACATTTTAAAGGTAAACACCACTGGAATGCATTCAGCAGTGCCCATGATTCAGCACATCCCCTCAGCACCATGGGCCAGACCTCTGTGCAGCAAAAATGGGATTTACAGTGAGGATGAAGAAATTTGGGAGCTGAATGCTTGAAATAGACCCCATGACACTGATATTACAGTTAATTAATTGCTAACCTTCAAAATTACGTTGATTAGATACTGACAGAAAGCCTGGGAGCAACCTAGGACCAACAGCCCTGGCAGCCTGCCACCTCTTATTACCCCCCCGCACGCCTTCCTTCTGCCAGTAGCAGCCTGCCCAAGGTCGTGTGCCAGGCCAGGGGGGAACAGGGCCAGCACCACCCTTGGCAAAGTCCATTCCTCAGCCCCACCAGCAGCCTGCACTGCCTCAGTGGCCGTGCAAATAGCCAGGCTGGCCACTGCCAGCAACAGGACTGGGCCAGGGGTAGCAGGGCTGCTGGGGGGAGAACGATCATGATGAGAAGGGGTGTCGCACTGTGGCTGGTGAGCTCCCTTTCTCAGCTGGAGCTTTGTAGAAAGATGGTTCTTCCTCCTTAAGACCAGACAGAGGGCTAGGAAGCTTGGAAACTTGTCTTCTTTCTTCTAGATATATTAACTGGTCTGATGAAGAAACAACCTCTCTCTATCATCCTCATCTCATGCAAGACGTGAGCAGCAGCAAATCCCAGCCTCATGATGACATTTAATTCTAGGTGTCAATGGATTGTGTTGCTTTGTATGAGATGCACAGGAAGGCAATGGCACACCTATTAATGGTTAACACAGACCCAACACTGGGATGCACTGGCAAATCTGAAAATATGATGGAGCCAGTCTTACAGACATGGTTTCTGTTCCCAGCTGTGCTGCTTGTGGGTCAAGGAAATTCCTGACTCTTGTATGTAAAATAGGAGTAGTTCTCACACCCTGGGCACCAAAGTGCTGATATCTGCAGAGACTTCAGCAGCCACAGGTGTGGAACTTTTCTGCTGGGGTGGCAGACACTGTTGTGCTGCTCCTGGCTGATATTTTTGAAACAAGTGAGCATAGGAGCATTTCAGAGTGACTGCATCAAACTGACATCCAGGGAGGGCACACAGTTCCTTGTTCAGCACTCTGGAGACCGGGGCTTCAGGTGGTCCATCCCATGGGAGCAGGTAGCAGGAGTGCCCCTTGCACCCACCAGGGGGAATCGATGGGACCGGCAGCAGCTCTGCTGTCCCCAGGCACCAGCGCTGAGGCAGAGACCCCCAGCTGCCAACTGCCTGTGCCACAAGCAATAGCAGCCTGGAATTGCCGTCAGCAAAACCTGAACCTAAACTCAGCAGAGATCTGTTTATCTCAGTCCTTACACACCCTCTTTATCGCAGTCTGGTGGTAAATAAATGTTACGGCTGAGATAAGGAAGGTTTCCATTGCTGACAGCCAGGAGGTTGGAGTTTCACTCTGGTAGGTGCCAGCAGGGAATTCCCCTGCCCCGGTGAATTCATGAGCAGGCAACATCAATGGAGAGTGGGTGACTACTGACATCGCAGGGAGTACAGATAGCCATAGATAATAACTTTATTCTTGGCCTTTGCACATTAATAAAATAGTCTTAACCTGTTCTTTGCTCTCTGTTCAATGAGCAAAGGAGGGACGATCCCAGGAGCTGCAGCTGGCAGCCCCACGTGACATGGTGCAGGAGCTGGGGAGGTACTTCAGAGCAAGAAGTCGTTGCAGAGGTCTGATCAAGCACACGGTAAGGCACTTCTTCCCCTCCTTAGGTCATAATAAACGGATGAATCTGGGAGAGCAAAGCATCCAGAGCATGAGCTTTGCTCAGCACAGCCTTTCCCTCTTGGTGAGGAGCAAGGCTGTTTCCATTGACTGCCATGGATCCAGGAAGCCTTGACTCAGGTTTCCACAAATGACAGCAAGTCAAGGGGCCCAAGCAGGGAAAGCAATTAAGTTTTCTGTGTAAGCTGGATCTACCATTTCTGGAACAGACCAGCATGCTCAATGCAAATCACAGTCCTGGCCTTTGGAGAGATTTCAGGAAGGAGGAGGGATGTATTTTATCAATCAGTGCTCTGATTCCTGCATTGGCACAGCTGCAGTGCAGCAGTAGCTCCACAGGTGTTAAAGCCATCGGGATCGTTGTGGTTGTCTCATCTGTCCACCTGCATGAGGCAACCCTGTTGTTTCCCCACTGATGCCCCATCCTGCCCAATGCCATGCAGTCTGGCAAGAGCACACTCCTTGGCGAGACAGCTGGCCCTGGTTTACAGGCTCCAAGTGATGGAGACTCCCTCCCACCCTGAGTAACCTGCTCTGATAATGAATTACGAGAAGAAAGGGAGCAGTTTAGTCAATGGTATTTGTGTAGGATGATTTTACATGTTGAAACGGTGCCCACTGCAGTAAGTAAATTGCCCCCTGGCTTTCATAAACATCATCTGTACACAAACATTATCCAGAGCAACTGTATGGCAGGGAAATTCTCCTGTGTGAGATAATGTCATCTCCACAGCAATAGGAAAGGTGCAACAGTACATAGCAGCTGGGAAAGAGGGAGAGGCAACAAACAGCAGCCAGCTGTAAAATGACCATGTCAGGGCCACAGCTGCTTGGGTCTGCCTGATTTAAAGCACCAGCCCCACCAAGGCATGCTGAGGAAACCAGTCCTGTAGGAGAGTAACTTCATACTCGGGAAAACTACAAGGCACCCAGAGGTCAAGCTGCTTCTGTGGGGTGCCTTTATAATACGGCCACCAGATAGGAAAGATGTTGGAAATTAAGTTCCATCTAATCAGATGGAATTGGCAATAAAGCCAGGACTGCTCCATCTATTTATTTATTACATTAAGTCCAAGGGAACAAGAGCCCTTTTTCTTTCTAAATTTGGATGTAATTATAGTCAGCTCTTCATTAGTGCTTTGTAACCTCCATCTCAGAGTGCTTTGCAGAGCTGATGGCATCGTTCCTCTTTTACTGGCAGAGAAACCAATGCCCAGAAATCAAAAAGTGGTTTGGCCAAATTCTTGCAAGAGCCCAGTAATTGGCCAAGGAAGGGAACGTGGCTCCACTGCATCATTATCCTTTCCCTGTGTTCTGTCACGCTGTGCCCAGCGGGAGAAAAGCCCTGACAGCCTGGTGTAAATCTGCCACCACAAATCAGGTACAGCCAGACTGAGCTATCCACATTGACCATAGCCAACTCTCTGCCTACATCTGTGAAGTCTGCAGCAGCCTTTTCCATCATGCGATAGAATTATAGAATCATGGAATTATAGGATCATAGGATCACAGAATGGCTTGGGTTGGAAGGGACCTCAAAGGTCATCTAGCTCCAACCCCCGTGCCGTGGGCAGGGCTGCCACCCACCAGATCAGGCCAGGTGATCAAGGGATCAATATTTTGCTCATGAAATGTAGACTGATCTAGCATGTTATAAGAAGGTATGCAAAGCTCAAGGGGTTCTATATTAGGATATGTGACCTCCGGGATGGAAGATGGGACACGACTGCTTTAGGATGTTTTGTCATAGCTTTAGTCATTGAGTGTGACTTCCTAGGACAGCGAGACTCGTCATCTTGTGGTGGAGAGCTGACTGCTTCCAGACCCTCCTTCCCACCACCCTGCTGCAACCAAGGGAATACTGCTTCCAGCAGCCACAATTCCTTTCTGAAAAGCAAAGAAAGGGAAAGAAATAAGTCCTCAGCCTGCAAGCCAGGACTTCAGAACTGAAGTAAGAAGGGCTTTAAAGCATTGGGTTGCTGAGGAACCACAGGCCATTTCCTGTGGGTGCCCAGCCAGGAGCAGGTCTCAGGGCAGAGTACACAGTGAGGCTACAGCAGGGCTGCCCTCTACTTCCAGGGGCTGTCTCAGCTGCCATCAGCCAGATAGCTTTAAAAATTGTCATTTCTTCTTCCAGCATCCATCTGTTAACAAAAATGGGAAATTCATTTCAACCTGATCTTGTGAACTGAGCAAACAGCCACTTTGGGCAGCAGAACAGAGCAGAGTCTTCATCTTCCATCAGCATTGTCAGAAAACACTGAGCACACTGCTATCAGATGATCTGAGGTGGGGACAAAGGGGTTAACTTTATATAAATCATCTGGACATGTGCCCAGCACTAAGCCCCATGGCACTAGGCACAGACATAAAACAAACAGCAGTCATTGCTCCCAAGGGCTTACAAATGGCTGGATCTTCCCTTGACATGTTTTTTTTCATGATTTTTCTTTCCTTTTTTTTTTTTCTTTTTTTGAAAAATATGCTGTGGAGTGTCCCAGTGGAGGCAGCTGTCTGATGAGCACTTCAAGAAATTCAGCCCTTATCTGCAGGTGTTTAAATGGGAGCTGAGTCCTGGGGGAAAATCACACTTCTGCACAGCGAGTGGCGGTGTGAATGGCAGGGAGCCCATTCAGGACATCAGGGATGTGACCCTGCCAGACCACACCAGGAGCCTCGAGGAGCACTCTGCAGCCCAGGAGGGAGGAGGGAAGGGCAAGGATCCCACAGCCACCATACCCAGGCAGCAACCCTCCTCCTGTGGCCATGAATTTGGCCAACACCAAAACACACACAGAGCCAAAGCAGGCTCCACCAAATCAAAAACCTGCACTAAGCTGCCTGCACATCATGGTCTCTGCTCCAGTGGCTCTTCAGCATTTTGGGCACCCTGGGTACCACCAATTGGGTTTGTGTTGTAGATTCCCTGAACACCTTGGGAGCCGTCAGTGAAGCAGCTGCAGAGCACCTAGCTCTCCGTGCCAGTTCCTCACCCACGTGCCTTCTGGCATAGGTTCAGCCTGTGCCAGCCTCCTGTCTCCCAGGCATTGTCAGGCACCATTTTGGGATGGCACAGTCTGGGGACTGTCCCTACCAGTACCTGACCATATTGATATTGTTTTGAGGGTGGAAATGGATGGAAGCAAAAACCTTCAGGCAGGTGGGTGCAAGTCAGGTGCTTGGTTGCAGGACCAGGGATGGCTCCTGTGCTGTTAGCTGTGGAGCTGGGGCCATTTTCCAGCCCTTCCCCGCTTCCAGTCCATGGGTGTCAGTGAGCTCTCCCCTGCCCATTTCAGGTCCTACGTTCTGTTTCTCTGCAACAAACACCAAAACTTGCCCTCCCAGGTGTAGGTCTAGCAACTCACTCCAGCAGCTGGAGTCAATGCCTTCATCAGCATATTGTAGGGTATTGCTGTAGGAAACCATGTGAGCCACCCAAATTTATGTGCCTCAGAGACATCTTTCATCCTCTATGAAAGCTGCTTTTGCTAAACAACAAATTTCTGTTACAACCCAGCCCAAAGTCTCAGCCAGACATCTTTCTCCCACTCCTCAAATCCTCAGCTCATCCCATCTAACTTTTATCACCTGTGATTTCTTTCAGAAGAAATGAGGCAAATAAAATGTGACCTTCTCTCTCCACTCACTCCTTTCTCACTTCCCTTTCCCTTCCACCAGCAGGTCATGGATTTGTCTCCCTCTGGTCCTGGAAGTCCCCAGGGACAAGACACCTTCCGTCCTCTCATGGCTTTGCAAATGTAATTTTGATGCTTTTGTTCTTCACAAAAAATCAGGCTCCATTTGTCTTCCTCTTCCTTCTCAGTATGAAAGCCTTTGCCACGTTCCCCAGTTGTTATCATATCTTTCTAATGATTCCTCTGGGATTTTCTTTATCTTCTCTATAGCATTCATTGAGAAGCTGTGTGAATCTCTATTCCCTTTCTCTTCCCTTCTTCCAAACTTAATACCCAGCTCATATAGTGATCATTTTCGGGCCTTGCTTCTCAGTTCAGATCTGTAGGGACCAAGCAAGGTGTGTTAATTAATTAATTGTTAGTCATTAAAAGTGAACTTTTCCAAAGAGGAAAAAAAGAGTGAAGATGAAGAAGCAGACAAAGAAATGGGCTTTGTGGCAGCGTGGGGAGCACAGATATGGGAGGCCAATCTCAGGACCATCCTCTCTGTCAGCTCTCACCTTCTGAAGTGCCTGAGCTGCTGATGGCAAGGGAAGAACCTCTGTCGCACCCCATTTTCTCCTTCTCCATGGAAATGATTGCATAGTAATCCTCATCGAAGACGCTGCGAAGCAGATCTGGCTTCCCAATGTGCACAACATCCCTGCAAGAGAGCCCAGCTCCTTCACACTCTGCTGCCCAGGGGACGTGCAGACCTCCTCACTCCCAGAGCCCTCCCCAGCCCCATATGCAGTGCTGCAGCCCCGGACCCTCGCTCTCCAGCTGTTCTGATGGAAGCTTTCTGTTTTATTTGTACCTTCAGCATCAGCAGGTTGCTCCTTCCTTTTGGCTAAGTATTTTTAAACAGCCGGGATGTGGGGTGAGGAGCAGGCACATCCCAGCCCTGCACTCCTGCCACCAGCGTGCTGCAGACCCAGCGGGATATTTCTGGATGCTTTCATTGAGCATATGACCACAACGGCTAGAAATGAAAGACTTTTGCTAGGAGAATATTTGCTTCCAAGGGCAAGAAGTATACCCTAGGCAGAGGATGCATACTGGATATTAAACATAGCGGATCCCATTTTCTGCTGTGCTTCAGCTGCTGGGAGCCACTCTGATGTAGCAGAGTAAACATAAATGCAGTCAGAGTGGGTTTACAGCTGCTCTGTGTTCCCGAGCTGGCACCGAGCAGCTGGAGCGCACCAGCAAAACTGGCCCCTGCAATGTGCTCGAGGGCTCCTCAGACCTCATTTATGAGCACACTTCAGATGGAAAGGGTGGAAATTGTCCATCACGAACAGAAATACAATGTAATCAGTTAAAGACAATGATGCGCTCTCAGTGTAATGTTACACAGCAGCAAATATTTTATGGGAAACCCTTGGAAGTGGGCTGCTCTGGAGCACAGAGGAGAGAGCTGAGGCTCCCGGCACAGCAGTGCTGCAGTGATGGCATCCAGCAATGTCTCCCCCACTCCCCAGCCCAGCCCATGTCTGAACACTGACGTTAATTACAGGATGAAAAAAATGGAAATTTCCTGCTTCTAAGTATTCATATACTCACTTCCTAACACAATGTCAAAGGGATTCTTTTAGCCTGGAGTTACATGTGGAAAGTTCATTGCTCGCACACGATCTGCAAAACCCCTAATGTGATGAGATTTCAATTTGCAGCAGTGTAAAAGTGCAACCTGATAAAAAGGAGTAATCACGACAGCGTGCGTGATGGAGAACACTTACATCCCTGTTCTGGAAATGTGGAGTAAAAAAGAAAAGCTCAGCACTCTTCAGCAGAGAAGGAGGTTGTGTAAGCACTTGAGACGAAAATAAAGGAAAGAAAAAGCATTTTTGTATGTGGAGAATTAATCTGTGCGCTGACCTTCAGCCCACACTGGCACTTACACAGTGTACAAAGGGAAATGCGGACACAGTGCGAACGACATAAACAAATTCCTGCAGAGGAAACTGTTCTGACGGAGGCATCCATTCTCCAGATCAAACCCAACCTGCTGATATTGTTCCCTTCCACACAGCGCACAGCCCCTGCTCTGGGAATGGGAAACTCCAAGGTGCAGCTTATGAGAGCACAAAATCAATGTGCGCAGGTTGGCATTTCTCAGGCTCCCAAGCTGCCATGTCTGGGCAGTGAGAAAGCCCTGGGCTTTGCAGGCTCACCTGGCCCACACTGAGCCCCGTCTGAAATATCTCTGTCCCTCTGATCTACTGCACTGCGCCAGGCAGGAGCGATGAGAGCGGGTGAGGGCTATCAGCAAGGCTGAGTTACTGCCGGGTGGGAAAATGGATGCTATCGCCCGCTCGGCAGAGAGAGGGAAGGGGAAGCAGCAATGAGGGATAGAGACAGTTGTTATAAGTTTGACTAGGGACCGAATTAAATCGATGCAGTAAATGGCACTTAATGCACTTTAGTGACCCAATGCATTTACTTCATCATACCGTGTGCTGTGTGGCTGATTGCATTTGATGCATAACACATGAAAAGCACTAGAGGCCATTTCTGGAAAGTCTTGGGATGCAAACCAAGTTCTTCAGGCACCTCTGTTTTTCAGCATTTCTGCACACACACTTTTCTGCATGGCACGCTGGATTTGATAGCACCTTTCAGAGGTCACCTTGGCACTGATTTAGCGCTCCCACTGAGTTCGCCTTGCTATGATCAGCAGTCAGGGCTCCAACCCTGCATAAATTCTGACAGCTTCCTTGGTTTGGTTTGATTGAAACAGCGAAGCTTTTTTTGTTTTCAGACCAAAATCCAAGAAAACTTGGTACAATCTCAGAAAATGAAACAAGCGTTGAAATGTGCCAGCTGCAGAACACAGCGGGACTTTACTCATCTGCGTGGCACCAGTCCATACGCACAAACCAGGCAGGCTGTCCTCAGAAAGTTCAACCCCAAGGGCTACGTGAAGGCTTGGGTTTCTTCGGCTACATGACACCCTGGGGAACACCCAGTGCCAGAGCAGCGGAGATGTAAGAAAGGCAACACAGTCCTAGGAAGATGCTGGCGGTTGGGAAAGTCGAGTTCTTCTCCTTGTCCTGGCATCACTTTGTTTGCTTTATTTTTACTTTTTTTTCCAGCCCAAGAGCTGAATTTGTGAGCTCCCTGTGACTCCTCTCCAGGGCAGTGTGCTGAGAGGCCGCCAGCGGATGGCAAAATACCACGCTGGGCCCAGGTGTCTCCTAAACTGGTGTTGAGGACCCAGGTGAGCTCCAGGACAGCTGGGGCTGCAGACAAGGCATATCCGTAACTGCAGTGAAGTGGGACTCAGCAGGCTGGGGTGCCTGTGCCTGACAAGACCAGACCTCAGAAGTCTGCTCCTCTGTTACACCTGGATAATGAGTTTGAACCATTTTTGTAAGTGGCTGTGACTGTGATACTGTTATTGCTGTGTGCCACCATAAATCATTATGCTTTTCCAAGCCTTTTCTTCATTTAGAGGTTAAATAGAATAAATGAGTGGAGCCTGCAATGCCTCACATGTGCAGCAAAATGCGGGTTAGGAGCACTCCCCCTCACTGGTACCCATTCCAGAGTTCCTTCCATGTGATGTAACACAAATTTACTCTTAAACCAAGTGCTTCGCCTGGAGATCAGAAAGCACAGACACGCACCCCTCCAGCTCACACTCTTCCTTGCAAAAAGGGGATACCTGTGAATATCCACTCGCTGTTTAGGTACAGTGAGGTGCAGAGGGGTTAAGTGGGTTGTTACCTCCGAGTGAATCACCATCAGAACTGGGAATAGGCCCAAGAATCTCATCAGCCATTCCTTGATCTCATTACAAAACTGTCTCCCCTGGCACTTCATTTAGCACTGGCATTATTCCTCCCAAGGTATCAGACTTGACTTTTGTTACCAGCATCATAAAGAATGACACAGGGAGTCTGAGCCCCATTCCCACCCTGTTCTCACATCTCACTTCTGGACCTGCGTGCACAGCAACACAACCCACAACAACGCTGCACCATCAGCTGGCTTCGGGGGAAGACCCGGTCCCGAGATGACCTCAGGCCAGGAGCACCCCAGAACCACACAGCTGGGGAAGGTCACAGCCTTCTGTGGGACCATGGCCTGGGGCTGAGGACGTGCAGGAGGATGGCTGCAGCAATTCTGGATTCATTCCAGTGTTGCTGAGAGCAGAATTTGGCCCTGCTCTAAGAGAAGGAGAGAAAAATACATATTGGATTTATTTGCCTTTGGAGTGAACTAGACAGATTTCAATACTTAAGGGGATTGCATTTAAATCATCTGTGGATTTTGAAAACAACATTATTGCTTGGTATCACAAGCAATTCCCAATTTTCAGATCTTCCTGAGCTAGACTCAGTTTTAGTCCTAATAGCAACAATTCTATTACTGCTGTGAGGGAGATGGAATTGCAATGAACTGGTATACATTTTCCTTAAAAATTATAAAGTGACAAATGTTTTATTTCAGCTTCTCTTGAGGATTTGCTGGGTATTAAAAGTAATCTTAATGTAGTCACTGGTTAGCATTAGCATAGTGCTTTAGCTGCTGTTTCGGGAGAAGCAGGGGATTGTGTGTTTCCTTGTCAGCCTCTCACAAGGTGCTGCTCACATTGTAAATACGGTTTTGTTATCTAGTAAGATCGAGACATAACTGAATAAAACATATTGCAACTTCATCCTTTGAAAGTCTAATTCTGATCATTTTCAGGACCGAGACCATCCATTGTCTTCAACACAAATAAGAGGGATTTACACCATTTGAAGCAAAAATCTTTTCTTCTAGCTCTATCAGCCCTTCATTATTGTGATTTAAATTCCTGGTTTTCAAAGCCCATTTCAGATATTCTTACCTTGTCCATTTTCTTATTTCTTCCCAGTTCCCTGCTGATGCATCTGTGGTAGCCACAGTGTGGGCATGGTGACCAGGCCAGCAGTGCCTTGCCTCCTGCTCCGTGTGGCCTCACAGCAGCCTTGGGTGATGACATGGTGAAGTGGGGCAGATCTTCAGAAACCCCCTTGTACCCACATAGCAGAATAGCAGATTGTGCTAGAACTAAAAACTGAATGCTTGAGTATCTGACTAGTCTGCTGCAGACTTACATCTTCAAAAGAGCAGGGTGGCTGCAGATGCTTCTGTTTTTACAACTCCACATCAAGATGCCTAAGAGGTCCTGCTTTCTTCCTAAAAATTCTGGACCCTTTCTGTCTTCTATAAGGCTAATGAAAGAAAACCCCGCTGGCAATGCCACAGACCTCAGGATGCTTAATAAATGCAGGAACTGAATGTGGACCTCTTTCAGAAAGGAACAAAACCTCAAACGTGTCCCTCAGGTACCAGCAGCTGTGTTGCCTTGTGTTTGCTTAGTGGTCATGAGTGTGACCTGTTTTTAAGTAGAGAGAAAGGGAGAAATTTGAGGAAAAATATTTACAGGGTCAAAATTCTCTTTTCTGCTGCAACTTCAAAAGAGTGTTGTGTTGTTTCCTCAGTCACTATCTCAGCAGCTGCTGTTAACATTTTGTTCTTCGAATACATTCTTGTGAATCTCAGGAATGTCTCCATCCTACGTTTTCTGAAAAGAAAAATATCACTCCACCACCACCAGCAAAACAACAGTTAATTACAGAACAGCGGCAGGAGGAGCTCAGGCTGAGCCTCTGCAGCAGGCAAGCACCCATCCACTCTTAATGCGCAATAGAAATGCAGGTAATGTGCAAAATGAGCTACACTACCTGGAGCAGGCAGCTCGTAAAATCTGTGTACATCCCTGGGTGCGCTGCAGAGAAACAAACGTGTGGAATAAAGCACATCATGCAGCTACTGTAATGTCACCGTCACGCCACTCAAAATCTTGAGCAAAATCTGTTTCTGTCTGATAACATTGTGGATACAATTAGCTAATAGCTTTAGAAAAGGGAAGCTGAGACCTGTTACTTTTCTCTCTGCTATACATTTAAAAGAGAACATAAGAGGTTGATCAGTGCCAGCTTTCTTATCTGTCTCCATTCAAGTGGCAGCACAATGAGTTTTAGTGAGATTTTTCCAAGTAGCCCTACAGTCAAAAGTGCATTTGGAGTTGAAACGATTATGAACTGAGTATTTCAGGCCAGATCCTTAGATGTGAGTCAGTAAGGGTTGCAGGGACTTCCCTGGGCTGGCTTTGGCCTATTCCAGCTGTTTTCATCGCCGCTGTGGTGGCTTAGCGTGCAGAACTGACCCTCAGTGTGGGCTGCCCCTCACCTAGTGAGCACAGTGCAGAGATCTCCAGAGAAGCTCGTCCTCCTTTGACAGACTGCATTTCTATATGTCCATACGGAGATGAAGTAGACACAATTCTCTGAGGGCCAATTCATCAGAGTTATTTGGGACTTGATCTCCACTAACTACATAGGCTGCCAGAGGTGCATGGCTATAGCATGGTTTGTTCAGCTCAGGTTTGCACTACTGAAGCGACTATTCCAATTTTCTCCACTTACCTCATTTTGGTTCTCATCATGGAGCAGTGCTGCAGCACACAAACTGGATCCTTTTCAGGTGAAACTAAACCACGAGATGCCGAAGTACACCCAATGCAGTCTGTCTCCACTTCTAAATCTCACCCTTTGAGGTGCATGTAGCGTGACGGCACGTTTCAGACTGCGGCTCTCACCAACTAGCCCGTGCTACTTGCTAGCACAGACAACTGCCTTCTGGTAGCTCCTGCGGTGTAGTGCTCTGTATTTCATCAAATGAATTCCACCCCGAGTTGTTTTGTGTAAATAACATGGCCACAAGCCAAGAACTGAAGTGTTGAAGGAGTAAGAATGCTGTTCCAGGACTGTTTCCAGGGTAATATTTTCTTGCTTTTATTTTCTGGCAGGGAGGAACCCATAGCCCATACCAAACATCAGTGTCTGTTGGGATGCTCTGTTTTGGAGGAGCCTGTCCTGACTAGAAAGCAAGGAGCATGACAGACAGGATAATGATTTAAGGACCTCTCCATGCTCTGTCAGTCTGAACCCCAGAAAGGATAAGGCCAGCCCAGGACATCTCTGATGGGAACAAATCAATGACAGATCCCTCACATTGCAGGCCTGTGATGTTATCAGGAACTTTCCCAGTGTGGGAGTCACCAGACCAGATGCTGGTACCTGTGCTGCAGGTCGGCGCTTGCACTGTCAGCAGAGAGAAGCTGGCTCACATAGAATCATCGAATCACAGAATCGTTAAGGCTGCAAAAGACCTCTAAGGTCATCTAGCTCAACTGTCAGCCCATCACCACCATGCCCACTCAACCATGTCCTTAAGTGCCACATCTACCCTCTTCTTGAACACCTCCAGGGACAGTGACTCCACCACTTCCCTGGACAGCCATTGTATTACAAAATCCATGTCTGAAGTATGTGAGGAGGATAATCCCTGGAAATACTTAGCTCTGTCCACTGACTACGCTGGGAGGCGGTGAGGTCCAGCTCTGTCTGATAGGAGTGCTCTGTAGGTATCTGAAGTTAAGTGGGATGAATGCAACCCCCCGTGTCTACGATGGGCTTCTGTTAACCCCTAACAAAAAACATGGGTCAATAATTTCATATATTCTCAGCTTTCAGGGATCAGCCTTCCAAGGCCTCCAGGCAGCAAACAGTTTTTCCCCACACACATTTATAGTGACTCCTACTAAAAATCAATGCTACCTACCAATTACTGTGCCACACTACAGGGATACTGTCTGACCATACACAAGGGACACAGACAGATTTTTTTCCTGCCCTCAGGTGAGACAGCAAACACCTGTCAGTGCTGCTGGACTAGTTACCACTGTGTATAGATGCTACACCATGTGTATTATCTACGTAACAGACATATACGATGTGCATACAGACATTGCTCAGTTCAAGCTGAGGAGAAAGCAGATAGAGAAAAGAGCCATTCCTTTAATTACCCTGAATTTGAGATACATGGCAATCATGTAAAGCACCTCCCCTATGAGGACAGGCTGAGAGAGTTAGGACTCTTCAGCCTGGAGAAGAGAAGGCTGCGGGGGGACCTGAGAGCAGCCTTCCAGTACCTGAAGGGGACCTGCAGGAAAGCTGGGGAGGGGCTTTTTACAGGGATAGGTAATGACAGGACGAGGGGTAATGGTTATAAACTGGAAGAGGGTAGATTTAGACTAGATATAAGGAGGAAATTCTTCAGTGTGAGGGTGGTGAGACACTGGAACAGGTTGCCCAGAGAAGTTGTGGATGCCCCCTCCCTGGAAGTGTTCAAGGCCAGGCTGGATGGGGCTTTGGGCAACCTGGTCTAGTGGGAGGTGTCCTTGCCCATGGCAGGGGGGTTGGAACAAGATGATCTCTAAGGTCCCTTCCAACCTGAACCATTCTATGATTCCATGATTCTATGTTCCCAAATTTGCCTTCTCAGCAGTATAAGCAACAATTGTTATTTTACCTTAAAAATAAAAACACACTGCAACAGAAATGTACGTCCTTTATTAACAACTTCTCAAAATAAATCTGAAGAAAAAAAGTCTTTGGTGACACTATCTATAAAACCAACCTATTTTAGATGGTAAACCTATGATGTTATACAGGTTAATGAAGTAAAACAAATTATATGGCTTTTTAATTTCTCATTCTCTCTTTTTCTCTCGCTCACACACTTGCTTTAGGTTTAATTGCACCATGTTTCAATAGTCAAACAAAGAGGGAGAAACACTTTAAAAAAGATGTGGCAGCACTATGAAAACATTGGTAATGCATTAGAAAATTTTTCTCAAAAATGTACATTTTATACAAAATAAGATTGTATTTGTTTGCTTTTTTGCTTTACATTTGTCCACCTATGAATTCCCACTTCAGGTTTCCATTCTCATCATCCAAACACTATACATATTGTCCCTCAAAATAAATATACAGGACTATGTACAAGGTCACAAGGCCCATTGGATCATCGCTAACCCACCGTTAAAAATACCACAAAAAGTGGGAGGGGGGCACCCAAAAGCCTCTGATGAGTCCCATAAACCCCCCTAATTTAACTCCAACTTAAAGACGCGAGTGAAGACAGTCAGAATAGCGGTATAAAGGCCAGCTTGACGTGGCTTTAAACAAGGGTGAGATGCACAAACCCTGGGAAGATGCGGTTGTGTTCCAGCAGAGCAGCTGCAGCCCCAGGTGGGCAGGAGGCCAGAGGCCCGTCGCTGCCAGACCCCGCCGGAGCCCACGGACACGCTCTGTCGGGCTGACACCACAGCAGGCCGCACCTCTGTGAGCAGGCACCAACCTCCTGTGCTGCACAGCGCGTTTAACTGGAGGAATTAACAGAAGTGCTGTCCATCAATACAGGTGTTATGACAAACACTGAGTATCCTTTTATTTCCAATACGGGGGGAGAGAGAGAAAGAGGAAGACGCTGCATTTTACACTGGGAATGTAAAGATTTAACAAACAAAATTCGTCTATTTCTAGCCGTTTCTTTTGTTGTTTCAGCATCAAATGATTACTTCCATTCTTGAAACGACACCTTTTGGTAAATGAGCTATTTCAGAAGGCGCTCAATGGTGAAAGATTAATTCCTTTGTCAAAGTTGACTCTAAGAAAGAAATTGAAATCTGAAGGTGATCAAATCCACGACGTTTTCAAATGGAAAAGATCAAAGCGCTCGATAGCCATGCATTAGCACACCACTGTGTTCATTATGAAATTGTTACATAGCTTAAACATTCACATTTGGAAAAAGTAATGGTAATAGCTAGAGTTTTTCACAAAGCAGAAAGAGGGCAAAGAAAATCTTGTACAGGCCCAAGGGACCGCACAGAGAGCCAGGCACTTTCTATCTTGGAAGTTTGCCCCTGTTTTTGTGTTTCATTTTTCTCATTATGAAACCCTCCTCCAGCAATAGATCTCATTCAAATTATAAATGGGAAGGGTTTTTCTTCTTCTTTTTTTTTAATAAATTCAATTAAAAATTCATCAGTTCTTCCCAACTCTAATTCCTACTTTTACTCTGCTTTGATGGCATGGATCGGTTCACATTCATCCATCCATCTCACCCCTGATTAAATTAAGGTCAGTAACCTTTACAAAAGGCCACATGCGAAACACTCAGTCAAGTCATCAGGCATTCAAGTACCTGTAAAGTAAAGGCTAACATAGCCTGCTGTTAATGAAAATAAAAAATAATTAAAAAAAATACAAAAGGAGCAACAAGGAGTGAACCTTGTTTCAGCACCATCTGAATTAAGTGGAGGAAAAAGGATAAAGAACCATTAACTCGCACGTAGGATGTGATAGAAGGGTGATTTCACTCACTAAAGGAACAACACGGCCCTGCCTGACACAGACATGCACAGGAGGCCTGGAAGCACACGTGGTGTCCGCAGGAGCACTGGCTGACAGTATCTGCACCGGGTGTTCCACGCCGACCCCCTACACTGAGTCTGCATCCAGTTCTTTCCGTGGGTGCCGGGGCCATGGACACAGAGATCCTCAGCCATTGCCCTACCGACTGTGTGATACATTCCTTCCTAGGGAGATGGGTCTGCCTGCGTAACGTGCGGTGAAGGGCAATGTGTGCACCTATCCCGAGCCTTCTGGAGCTAAGCCCATCATTATTTCTCGTTTAATTAGTGATCTGTAAACAGAAAGGACTGTGAACTGCATTCAGAGAGCTTTAGCTCAGTCTCTTTCAGTCACTCCAAAAAGTGATGGTGACACAATGCCTAACAGCTCAAAAGCCTGGCCTTACTCACTGCACTCCAACATTGGTGAGCTGCTCGCATTACTGAAAACTCAAAATGACACTAACTAAAAGACAGGAAGAATTGTGATTCTTGTTTTAGGTAGGGTCCCCTCTTTCCTTCTCTGTCCCCAGGGATGCTGAGGACACATCCATGCATCCTGCCCACCTCATCCAGTGTCTGACACATGCTCAGAAAATCTGAGAAGACGTACTCCTGTCCCTGGAGGAGCTGCCTGATTCTCAGCAGGACAAAGTGGCACAAGAGCCACTTTATGGGATCTGGGGAGCACAAGTAGCAGCCCACCATTCAGAGACAGAACAGTCTGCTCCCCTTCCCTCCCTGGTCATGTCTACCTACCCTCACCTCTTCACACATCTCTCCACATGCTGACTTAACTCTAAAATGGCATTAAAAGATGGATCAAGTCACTGGCCAGTTGCCTGCACCAGGCTGGCAGCAGGCGCAAGGCGAGACTGCGTGGCCAGGGCGGGAGTCGGGAAGGGGCACCTCTTCCTTCCAGCAGCCCTTAGTCACTGGCTGCAGCCTCACACATTTTGGCAGATTCCTTTAAAGATTTGGTTCAGATTTAATGCAAAATGTCAGGAACTTGATGTTCCTGCCCTAACTTGCTGTGCTCTCTTCAAATATTGCAATACGTACGCAGAGCTAACCACTCTTTGCAAGTCCTTACATGCCAGATTGCATACAAACATTTAGTTAATATGTACTTCGCAGTTTTAAAGCAACTTTCAGTTCTGGGATTTTCATCTTGCCATCTTAAGCTTTATGGCATTCCTTCTAATACCTGTAGCTTTTACTTTTACAAATGAGGATCTGAGGGATGCCTCAGTTATGGGAGTTGCTTAAAGCTGTGCAGTAAGTCAGTGTTTGAGCCTGAAGGAAACATAGCCCTGGTGCACCTTTCCTGTCTCTCCAGCTACTCTTCGCCCCTGCTACTGGAAGGCCTGGACGCAAAGGAATGAGGTCTAGAAAGGCTCCCTGGTCCTCTTCTGAGCACCCACACCACACCTCTTGCTCTTGGGGTGGTTATCGTTACAGAACACCCCAAAGCACCTCGCAGAGATGAGAGATTTTGAAATGTTTCTAAAGTGCTTGTTGCCTTAGCAAACCGTAACAGCACCTTCCTGACTCTTTGTTTTCACTCTTCACTTCAAAGAAACACATAAATAAGCAAAGCATTACAGAGAAGTAAACAATTGGAATATTTCCACTTAAAAAATGCTTCAATCTGAAATGATAAAACCATTTTGGAACATGAGCTACACTGGTATTTCCCAGGCAGGCTTTGCCTGAGCTGCCTTTCCTCATGCTGGCCTGGGAGAACCGCTGCCGCCAGCACTGATATCAGGCAATGCACTTTGCTTCAGGTATCTGAAATCCAGGAGGGAGTTTCTCCACCTATTCACACTTCCAAAAAAAAAAAAAAGAGAAGCCCACAATTTGATTTCATATAGAACACTTCGTTTCAGGCTGAATTCCTGCGTTGCAAGCACTAACACGCTCCTTTTTATCACCAACACCCCTTCTGCCCTCAAAACACAGCTCTTTCTAGAGACCCAGCGGCTGTGGCCCAGCAGCAGCACTACCCCGCCGTGTTGCTCTCGCCCAGCAGCGGGGCCATGGGGACAAGCAGCCAGCGGCCCCGTGTTGTGCGGTGCGTGAGGGCCCCGCTGCTGCCCGCTCCTGGCAGGGACGCTCCTCTCCCCGCCAAAGCAAGGGCTGCTG
Source organism: Penelope pileata (assembly GCA_013396635.1). Taxonomy (NCBI): domain Eukaryota; kingdom Metazoa; phylum Chordata; class Aves; order Galliformes; family Cracidae; genus Penelope; species Penelope pileata. The sequence continues at coordinate 1,135,292 of WBMW01000976.1, forward strand.
CGGGTCAGCATGGGCCCTCAGCCAGCAGCATCTACACCCGCTGGAGGCTCCCTGGTTCACCATCCACCCAAAGGAGTTTTGCCATAGTGGCCACAACTGGCTTGTGGAAAACGGAGGAAAAAAAACCATGAAAAAATCAGCAGTTAAGGAGAAATATAATACTTCATTTCTGCCCTGCTTGTGCTCAATTTGTTTCTGAAACTCCTGCATTTTCTCCCGTTAGCACTTAACTTTGCAGGGGAAAATGAATGAAAATTGCAATGACAGAAAAATGCATGAAAGAAAGAAATGGTAGCTTTGAAATATTCACAACCAACACAATTTTGATTAAAGAAAGAACTCTGTTTTTAATAGGTTTTTTTTTTTGATCATTAAAAAAGTTTAAACCTGCATAGCAATCATTTCAAAAATAATTATTTAATGTTCCATAATGAAACTGTACACAACCTAGTCGTGAGCGACAGAAGCCTGCCAGGCGGGTGAGGCAGTCCGGAGCCGCGCACCCCCGGGTGCCGCTCGCCATTTTGGGGTGCGGCCGGGCCGCGGCACAGTCTGGCTCCAGGTGCTGGCGGCCACATTGGGCTGGGGCAGCTCGGCCCCCTCGGCAGCGCTCCTCAGAGTCGTTCAATGTCTCGGTACTTCTTCCTCAGGATGGAGACCTGGTCTTTAAAGAGGACAGGGTCGAGCCTCATCTGAGAGTGGATCAGCGGCATATAGCCAAACCAGCTGGCAAAAGTGTTCATGCAGCTCTGCCGTTGGGCGAAGTGGTCGGGGTCAGCCCAGCGTGAGGCCCGGGACGTCTGTGTGGAGAGAAGAGCAGAAGTTAGGTGGTGGCTGTGAGGTGACAAAATGGTGGGGAAGGGTGAGCGCTTCAGCCATGCTGACACCACGCTGTGGAGCGGCAACGGGGCTTGACAGCTCCTGATCCTGCAGAAATCTGCTCTGTGAGGGAGCTTCAAGCCAAGAGATGAGCACCTGCTGACAGCCAGTTGCCTCTCCAGCCTTCCAAACACCACTGAGGGCAGCACAGCATGGTGACCCAAGTCCAACCCTGAGCCACCTTCACCCTGAGCATGACACCCCCAGGCAGGCCTCCCATCGCCTGCCAGCACACCTCACCCCACCTCTCTCTTTATTTTTAAACCCTCAAGCTATTTGGGAGAGAGAGGAAGCCATTAGAAATGGGAAGAGAAAGGGAAAGGGAAAGGGAAAGGGAAAGGGAAAGGGAAAGGGAAAGGGAAAGGGAAAGGGAAAGGGAAAGGGAAAGGGAAAGGGAAAGGGAAAGGGAAAGGGAAGATTGCATATATGCCAAACCCTATGGACTAATTTTGAAAAAGTTGAAAACAGCTATAATTCCAACGAAAGTCTGTTGAAACTCAGCATCTCTGAGAAAATAAGACCTAACAGCTTGAATGTGGTTATTGTTCTCTATCTGTACTTAGACTACGCGTATGAACACAATAGAACTACTATTTAGGAGAAGCTATAAATGCTGTGAAACTCCTCAGATTTGTTTTGTGCCACTTCCCATGCACTCTATAGCACTTATGTTTCCACTACACTTTAAAAACAAATAAAAATTCATAAGCTCAAAGTGTGCTAATTAAAATGTGAAGAAATTGATAAAGTCAGGGAACTGCCAAAGGACCGTTGTATTAGATTTGATCTCTATCCAAGGCCTGTCCAGTTTAACAGAAGTGGTAGCTTATAATGTGCATTGCTAACGGACTCTTGATTGCACAGAGCCACTAAAGGCAAGCAAAAGCTTGTCACTAGAGGATTAGAGCAGACATTCTGGCCATTAGCAGCAAATTTCCATATGACTATTAATCTCTGTCACAACACTGAGGTTATGTTAATTTTTTATTTGTCTTTCAAGGAATTATGAACATAGTCCATTACATTTCCCAAAGCTGCATGAACAACTTGTCTTTAGGAGAGAGTTATAGTTCATATGGCTGACTCAAGCTACCCACACTAAAAAAAAAAAAATGAATGTCTAGACTTTGCCAAACAGCCAAAGAGCATTCCTGTGGAGAGGTGAAGTTCTAACTGGAAGTAATAAGCACTTTCTGGATCACACCTTAGTGTTCATGTAAAGTCTTTTAGGCACCCAGATAATTCAGAACTGCTGAATACTACCTATGCATGAGATGAAAACACAGTGGCACACAGATAAGGGAGTCTACAAACTGGCATGGCCACTCCCCTGTCAAAGATCTGGGTAATGCTAACAGGAGAAAATGTGAGGGGAAAATACAGGGCCTCTTATTTCTCCTGCCCCCTCCTTCCCATAGCCAACACAGCAGTATTGGTAACACACTTTGTGGCAGCACAGATGAGGGATTATTTAGGACCTGTAGTTATAGTAGGACTTGTCATTGTTCCCATTGCTCACACAAGGGAAGAGCAGACATGCCTCCAAGTTAATATGTATCCCTGTTGCTAAGAGGTATACCCATTTCTGCAGTGACAGAATCCTTATCCAATAGCTGGAAGAGGCCCCAAAGCATGCATTTCATGGCTGCTAGTGAGTTACGGCAGCAGCATGGGATGAAATGTACCTCTGTTGTGACAGTCCAATGTCAGTCCTTGAATCACACTACATACTTTAAAAAAGGACAGGGATGGCATGGTACCTTATATTCATTAATAATAATGGAAAACATAAAAGCCTTTTAGAATTTACTTCTGCTTCTAGCATTCCATGGGGTCTCAGTTCCAGAATATTTAATTAGAGAACTAGAGCTTAACTAAAATTCAGTCGCCAGAATCATCAGTTTCATGAGTTTGGGGTCACTATGAGTAATGTACTGTGAGAAACTACGAAGAGAAGTTGTCATCTAAAGCAGATGTCTGCCAGTACTCCTGGATTTTCATTCCTTATAATAAACAAATCTACAGTCTACTTATAGCTCTGATGCGCTAAAAACTGCAAAAAATAGACAGAATGGTATTCATTCTGTAAATCTAATCTGGAATTCAAAATGTTATATCATTATACATCCCAACAACTAAAATATGCTGTGGATACATACCTGTCCCATCATGGTCTCCTTGTACTGTTTTTTCTGTGTTACTTTGATTGGAGGCAATTTTGTCACAGCTGACACCAAAAAATTCATTAGAATGTCCTCACAATTGGCCAGTTGGTCCACCATATTCTTTAGGCTGGCAGGCAGGTAATGAGTGTACAGGTAGTGATAATATCTGGAAAGTAACAGCAGGGTCATTAATACAAATCACTGGACTTCAAGGGATTATGAATTCCATTTGAGACAGAAATTTTGTTCTCAACTCTGCATACACCAGATCCTTTGTTCAGTCTCATCCTCCAACAAGAAGGGAGAACTGATCAGTAACTCATGCAAATGATAAAGAGCATTAATCAAGGAACAAAACACTTTTTTTTTTTTGAATGGGTTAAAAGAATGCAAACCTAAATATCAAGATAATGGAGAAGTAGGAAGAAGAGCATTCTTATCGTCATTTTGGGATAGCCAATACTGATGAATTTATCCTCCACCTTTTCTATCAGAACTGTTCAGTCGGAGAACTCTATTACATCAGCCTGCTACTGTCATCATTACTCAAATTATTCTCCTTTGGACCTACAGGCTGTCATCATCCCCTACAGGCAGTCTTCTCCCCTGCTGGGATCTCGATTAGGTACTGCAGAATCTGTTGACTTCCTCCTAAAATCTACAGAGGCCTTTGGTCTGCGGAAGTTCTAACAACAGGGGTTTTCTCCACTATGCTGCAATATGCTGGTCTGTGATGTGTCCACTGTGCTAAATTTTTAGAGTAGCCAGAAGACTTTGCAGACTGCAGCTGTCAGCCAACACATACCCAGAGCTGGTCTGGAAGTAACCTCCTTTCTGCTATGCCACAGGCCATTCAGCCGAGCAGCTTAATGAATTCGTGAGCTCTTTGAAGTGTGTAATTCCTGATGTTAAAAAGAGCAGTCCAACTGCCTCAAAATACAAGTGACTTCAAAGAGACCCAACAAGCGCAATAATGATTACCAGATCCCCAGAGCTAAACTGAGAACTTAAATTATTACCCCATAAAAAGTAGACCCATTTATTATCTTCCCATTTTTTCCCCTCCCCGGAAGAATGTTCTTCAACCCTCTCCCCTACTGTATTTCATAGAGAAGGAGGACAGCAGATGCTTTGGGTTCTTACTTGTGGTAAATAGCAGCTCCTGTCAATACCATGGAATAGTCATTAGTCCACTTGGAGGTATAGCCCCACCTCTCCTTAGTGTTGTCCCAGAAGTGACTGCGAGCAGGGTACCCTACAATCCTCTCTGGAAAACTCTGCCAAACCGTAAAGGCAAAATCCACCTGCAGACAAAGGCATAGGCCAAATGAATACCAAAATTGTTTCAATAAATGTCAACAAAACAAAGTATTACCTTGCCACTAATTCATAATTTAAAATGTTGGAACTGTTGCAAAACATTAATTCTATGTATTCATCAGTAAATTAAAGTGACTGCTTGACATTTTGCCCTATAATTATGCACATTTTAATGGTTTCTGTTAAAGGGAGTCTAGAGCATCACAGCATTACATTAACATTTTCAAGCTTGCCCTTTACATATCAAACCTTTTCAAGTTACAGAAAGAGTTGGTGTAGGTGCATGTTTTCATGGGGGTTGCTCCGAAAGTAATGCCTCCTATTTTATTACGTTGGCCCATGATGTCAGAGGCGGATGTTGGTGTATGCCAGGAGAGGTTGAACCTCCTCGCCAGTATTCCATGACATGTTGTTGCTGTGTGACAGATGGCAGCAGACGGGCAGTCTGACAAAACGGTGTCTGACATGGAAGTGCATATGAAGCAAAGGTGTGGAACTGAAGGCAGAGAAAATGGCACCCAGTGACATTCATCAATGCTTGCTTATGGAGACCAAAGAGTGGATGCGAGCACAGTGAGGCAGTGGTGGTGCGTTTCAGCAGTGGTGACAGTGACGTGAAAGACAAGCCACGCTCCGGATGGCCATGCACAACTGTCACACCATGAAAGGAAGAGCACCTTGATCAGCTCATCTGCACAAATTGGCATGTTATAACCAGGGAACTGTGTATGAAGCTGAGTATCAGCTTCAATGCATTGGAAACAATGGTGACGACGTTGTTGGAGTATTGTAAAGTTTGTGCTGGGTAGGTCCCACAAATGCTCACANCAATAACTCCAGGCCCCACAGCAGTCTGAAGACCATGGAGCTCCCTGCCAATCTTGGCTAGACTGTCCTACCACACCTACTACATAGTCTGGATTTAGCGCCTTCTGACTTCCATCTGTTTGGAATGATGAAAGATGGACTGTGTGGGCAGCATTTTCCTAGCAACAATGCCATCATAGCAGCTGTGAAACAGTGGGTCAGCTCCGCTGGTGCAGATTTTACGAGCGTGGCATGCAGGCTCTTGTTTATCGCCGGCAACAACACATAGCTAATAGTGGTGACTGTGTTGAAAAATAGTGTTTTGTAGCTGAGAATCTGCTCTGCCAAATAGTGTTACCGTGCTCTTTGTAGCTGTTGTAACTTCTGTGGAAATAATTAGGGGGCATTACTTTTGGAGCAGCCCACATATTTAGATGCACTATATTGTGGTAACAGCCATAAAGGGACTTGAACCTTTTGCACATATTCATGCATTTCACTTACCTACCATTTCAGTATTGTCAATAGAAAGCTTGGAAAATCAGGAGTCAAACATCTTAAATTATAGAGGTGGCTCAGTGAGATTAAAAGAAGCAATCACTGTGGATTTCCCTTATATTTTCTGTTTTGTGCCTTTGAGGCACTTGAGGGTGATATAGTTAGGACTGTCTGTATGACAAAGAGGGTTAAACATACTGCTCAATAAAAAGGAAGATAGATTCCCATGTAGTTAGGTGGCTTTAGGTGCCTGTGCTTTAAAAGAATGAATGATACTGTATGAGTCATAAGAAGATATTAAATGCTGACAACAGAGTTTCTTTCATTTTATCTGTTTATTTATCTCGCTGTAACTAGTTTAATAATTCAAATCATAGATAATTTAAAGGTTGGTATGAGATTGCTACCCCATGATTCCACCAAAAAAATACTGCTCATGTGAGGAAAGGGATCATTGGGGTAGTTTGCAGAATGCTCACCGGCATTTGATCTGAAAGAAGTTTGGTAAAAATACATATGGAAAATTTTTTATCATAGTAAAGTTGGCTGGCAGTCCCTTTGCTTCAACTTATGCTTTGGAGCTCAAGCTAGATGGAAATTTTAAAAAGAGCTAAAGACAATTCTAACTGTCCCAGTCAAAACCAAGACAAAGACAGACTTGATTCCGCAACACGTATGAAGCTCCCTCTCTGTACCAGAGGGACCTAAAACCTTGCTCAAAAATGCTTGGAAAACCTTCCAAGCACACAGCCAAAGTCAAGGGTGTAGAGGTTAGATAAAGAATCGCTGCTATGAGAACAGTCACATTTTGTGTGATTATTGTCAGGCTTCCCTCATTTACAAGCACTTTTATGAAACAGAAGAGTCACACATGTACTGGAACACAGCACTAAGGACTGGTTATTTTCTTTCAAGTTGTTTCAAGGAATCTGAGGCCAACTAGAAAGACAATGTGCACAAACCAGTTACCGTTTTGATAGTTCTGATCTCATCCAAATCAATACCACATGAATGAGCTAAAGGTTTTTTTCACTTTAAGGCCTGACATCTGTTTCCTTTCGAGATGTTTGAGAATCTCAAACTTAAATAAAGTGGCAACACCCAGTGTCTGCACTTGTGTATTCAAATATCTGTCCTTGTACCAGTGAAATACACTAAACCAATCATCCTAACAGAAAAAAAAAAAAAAAAAAGCAAACCAGTCCTTATCCTGTGTAATTTTGCAGCATTACCACTCAGCTGATCAGCAGGAAAAGCCAATCCGGCTGCCAGTCTCTTAAATCCCTGTATCATTCCTAACTCATGCTGATTTCTAATTACTTCCCACACAAACATCCCTGTGTGCACGTGACACAGCTCCCCTCACGAGAGCACCCACACGCTGCTCTGCCACGAATGGAAACCGTCACCACACGAGAGCTGGGCAGGGCGAGGATGTGTCTGGTGACTGCTCCTCCCGACAGGAATCTGAGGGTGTTGGACCACCTTGCTGAACTGCCTCTCCTGGTCCCTGCAGCTTTGCCACAGTCACCACCCATGAGAAGCCAGTTCATACCACACGCTTCATGTCAGCATTTGAAACAGGCTGCTTCTTTGTGTCAGCTGCATGATGAGAAGGGAAGGAGTAGAAAGACCCCAGTCCTCCTCAGAAAGCCACCGAAAGCGCAGGGGCAGGAGGCTGACAGAGCCAAAACCCACCATGCAAACACGCAGTATCAGCTGCAAGCTGCTTACAGGACGGAAGACTCCGCAAAGAAATGCTTATGTTGTTTCACACAACAACAAATATTTGCATTTCAAAATGTTCAGTGTAAGACATGGCCAAGTCAAAGGAGAAACACTTTATTACACATGCATTCCAGAAGCCTGAATGACTACAAAATTTGGATGACGATAAACACCAGGCAGAAAAACCAAAGCCCCAAGTCCTCATGCAATCCACAGGTTGGACTGCTGCAACTACCACCTCAGTGCAATGAAGAACCTGGCAGGCTTTACCATGGCCCTCTGGGCAGCTGAGATAGGACCTTTGGTCCTGAACTAAAACCTGCTTAGGAACTCCAGCCCTAGGACAAATGCCATTTTTCAGTTCGGTGTTTTGGATTGTCTAGCTGTGCAGGACTTTGCACACAACTGATTTGGGAGCAGTTGTATTCCTCCTCACCTCGCAGGAACTACCAGGGTGCACCCTTGGTATCACGCAGGCTCAATGACATTTGCAAAGCAGAAGAGGCCTACCAGGGCTCCTTCTGGAGCAGTTTAAGCACAGCACAAGACCATTCCCGGAAGAAGAGCAGTTGCAATCTCATCCATTTAGAACAAATTCAGCGATATTCTATGGTATATAGCAGTGACTGGTGGCCAGCGTTAGGCATTTCCTCACTAGCAGCAACTGCATCAGTGAAAAGGCCACATCACTGACAAAGAAAGTGGTTTCATGAAGGTGAAATGAGGAGAAAGGAATGGCCATGGACATGGGGGGAAAAAAAAGGGAAAACAAAAGAAAATCAATTTTTTCAAGCTATTCCCTGGCCATCATTAATAATGTATTTCCCAAATATTGCACTCAATATAAACTGTCATCGGTTTCCCCTGTGGTTCTCAGGAAGAGGTTCCAGAAATCAATACTCATCCCAGTTGTAAAAATTGGTTTTCTACAGTATTTTTCTTTCTTAGCGCTATCTTGCTCTTGGCACAACACCTAAACCAGCGAAGATCTCCAACTTTATGGGAAGACACAACAGTCAGTGAGAGAACACTCCTCAGCAAATGCTGCATTAGGCGGCAACACTCTCTTTTGGAGCAACAGCAATCCCCTGCTGCTGACACCCCTTCTGTCCCCACCTACACCCTACTGGTAGCACGGGGGGAAAAAAAGCTACCCTAATCAGAAAAGTGAGAACAGGGTATTAAAGCCAACTGCTCTTGGCTGCCTACACCCGCCTGCAGCTATGTTACTAAAATAATAAAGAACGGAAGAATCATATGCTAATGATGAGCCAATTAACTGAGGTGAAAAGCTCTTCTGATGGCAGGCAGTGGCAGAGTTTCTGAAACAAGCGCAAAACATAAAACCTGAGGAGTATGACAGGAAACCTTTTAACACTCGCTCACTAGCAAGGCCAAGAGAAGAGCCTCACTGCTGTGCTTGGGATCAGCCAAGGAGCCAGGCAGACTCTCCAAATGACAGAGACCCTTACCTCAGTGGTTGAAAGCACGGTGTCCTCATCCAGGCTTAGCACTGCATCTGTCACTATGTTGTCATAGGGTAGGAAGCGACTGCTCATAACCTGTGGGTATCCAAGGCAGGAAAAGGAAGAAAAAAAATCACGTAAAGGACTCATTTCCCTGGGAAATACTCTATTTCATTCCTCACTCCTGCTCTGTTTCACCTGAGGCACATCACATGTCTGTCTGATAGAAAGGACCACTCAGCTCAGGAGGGAAAGAATGTCATTTTTGTCACCCCAGCAGTCAGTTTACACCTTCTACTTGAGGAGTAATTTCTGAACAGATCACTTTCTTTGGAGCAGGCTGCCTTCCTTATGTGACAAACTGTCACAGTCCACACAGAATTAGATGTGCTGGAGCTTCCCTGGAAGCTCAGACTGTCCCTCTGCCCTCCCATGGGGTGTGAGGATCAAAGACAACGAAGTGCTGACAAGGACTCTGCAGCACTCCCAAAATTACAGCTGGGAAGCCACGGAGTGCAGGCTGTGCGTGGAGGAGGTTATCCTGCCAGGACTGTACCCGGTGAAGTGGTACAGCTCCATCTCTGGGCACTGCTGCTGCATTGACATGGAGCTGCTGCCACACGGTGCAACCTTTGCCATCAGAAAAGGAGAATACACTGAGAAACGTGAGTGTTGAGCTTCATTTGCACCAAGAGCTATGTTGATATTGTAGCATTTTTAAAAGTCACATTCTTAAGTGACACAACTATATACATATAAAATCTATGAATTTTTTAGGAATAGGTTTTTAAAAAGTATGGCAGGACTGTTCTCATAGCAATGGGAAAAAGATGGGAAAGTGGGGTCAAAAAGATAACAGCAAGGGATGAGAATCCGTACGGTTTCTTTACCAGACTAATTAGCACCTTTTGAGAACTGATGAGTAGTAATAAGGACATGACACTATTTGTTTCCCTCATTTGCTAGGAAAAATAGCCTGGCTAGATAGTAGACTTCTTTCCAAACTTATTATGCCAAGAAATCACTACAAAAATCAGGCCCAGTTAGGGGAGATCACTGGTTGGAAACAGAGATATGGAACAGTCGATCAGGCAGTTCATTACAGACACGACCAGTTCTGTGTCCCTTGCAACTTGTTCAGAAGCAAGTCCCTAAATCTATGCCTCAATTCAGAGAAAACTCTGCCTCTATATTCAGGAGATGTAGTGTCTGTCTGGAGAGCATCTCCTCGCTGTTGTGATGGGCCTCGCTCCAGGGAGGCCGTGGCTGCGAAGGAGAGGTGATCGGGCAGATGTTGAGTTTTCCTTCTCTTATGCAAAGGAACAGCAGAGCAAGAGGCCATCAGGAGCCCGGGGTTCTCACCCTACTTCTTTTACAGACTGTGGAGAACAGTCAGAACTACCCAGCTATTTTCTTTTTGTAGTTTAAGCTCCCTGTTGTAAAATGTGTGTGATAATATATCTTGATTTCAAGGGCAGGAGTGCAGGTTAGGTAAAGGCAGACCTCTGCAATCCCCTGGACGCAGTGACTGTGCCTGCCAGTGTGCTTCAGTGAAGTCTGAAGATGAAAAGCAGTTTCTTTGTACAACCTTTGCATCGGACTGCTCTGGCTCTGCAAGCTTTGTCCAAACAAGCGGCTTTTCTGTGGAAGAAGCCATTTGGCATACGTTGGGATATTAGAGATGAGACTGTCCACTATAAACACACCTTTGTGTACTCAGGAGACTCATTTGTAATCTAAACAGCACCTGGGCCAATTTCTACAAACGCTGTAGAACTGGTCAAAGGTTTTCTCCTCTAACTCACCTCTGCAAGCTTTCCAAAAAGAAAGAAAAAACCCTGCAATGTTCAAAAGGCTCAGAAATCACTACAGCCTTTCTCAGCCCTGCAGCAACTCTCCTGATACTGTTTCCATGGCCAGCGAAGGCAGGAGCCACTAGCTGCCAACTTTGCAGGGCCCTTGCTTTCGCCTTTTTAAAGTGACTGGGGTAAAACACCAAAGATAGGACTACAAATTCAAAACAGGATTGTACAGCCAAAGCAGCTAAAAGTTCTGTTTGCAAACGCAGAGCTTGAGAGCCAGATGATAGGGACTGCAGAGGGGACCAGCCAAAATGAGTCTCAGTCAGAGCCTAGAAGCAAGAAGCCCTGCTGCTCCCAGGCCTCACTTTGGAAAGGAATCATCCACTCCAGCGTGGATTTTTAAAAAAGCCTCTTATCTCATCTGGGTGCTGTCTGTTTCAGCGCTGTGGAAGCGTAAACAAGCAAGTGTGTTGCATGGCAGGAGATGACACAGTGGTTTTGTTTCCATGCAAGTGGCCCTTGTCCCTTCCTTCGTTTGATAGCGCTGACAGCAGCACCCTACAGGGCCATGAGAGAAGGTACTCTTCAAGGTGGGTTAGCACTATTCGCTCTCATCTCTTCCTCTGTTTTTGAGTCTGCAGCTGATCCCCAAGTCTTGCCTCTGACTGCTCAGACTCGGTGAATCCAGCTGTATCACTACCTTCCTGCACCTGCAGGGAGACAGAAATCTCCAAAGACGAGGTCAGCACCACCTGCTCTCAGGACCACATTTCAAAACAGGGCCCCACCTGCGAATCTCAGACTCCTGGCATTAATTGCCATGCTGATGATTTCTGAGAGCATGGGCTGCGTGCATGAAACACAAATCTGTGACCGAGCTGGTACAGGGGGCCAAGGAACAGAAAAGAGCTGCCATGCGGCTGGGGACTACAAAGCTTTCATCAAAGCAGCTGGAAAAATAAATTCTGGTCCCACCAGAGAATATATGCAATGTTTTATGGTGCTTCTGCCCACTTACCTTGCTCTCTCCTTCAATGACTATGACAGGCACAGAAGTGGCAGGCCAGCGGTGTTTGGCTGGGAGGGGTTTATCACAATTCCATAAAACAATTATCTGGAAAAGAATGTTGGATCCCGATCAGAGACCTTTGTGGCAATGCAGCCCAAGCCCAACAGATTCAGATCTCTGGATTTTGAAACTTCAAATCAACAAGAATGATACAGATCTGTACAAAAATAACACTTCCTACAGTAATTCCACCCATCCTGACTATATACATCCTCTCAAGCAAACGTAGGCTGGACAGGAAGTCAGGAAGTCTCAGTCTAGGACAGGTCACACTGATGTCACTGATTTACTCTGGCTCTCATTGGAGGCTGACACACTTGTGACTCTCCACTGCAAGAGGTTGCTCCTCCCTGAGGCTTCTTTTAGAGAAGCCAAACTTCTGGCACTGCAGAGTCTAAGAGTCACAGCAGGTGGGAGGAAGATCACGTAGGGACTCTTGAGGCACAGACATCCTTTTGCAGTTTGCAGCATACGCAATCCCGATCTTTAAAGTGCAGTCATTGTTCATGAAACAAAGGGGTTCAATTATTGTCTCTATTCCACTCACGCTATACACAGAACTTTTGTTTCCCATGCATGCAGGTCACAGACACTACACATCTCAGAGAAAAGAAACACGAGAACTGAAACAGAAGTTTGAAAGTAGACTGAGAAGATCTGAAGTCAACAGGCTCTTCACTCCTGGGACAGCAGTTTTGTCTCCAGTGATGTGACTGACAATCAAACAGTGCTGCTTACCTGTGCACAGTACTGGGACTTGGCGACAGCAACCAGGAGTTTCAGCACAGGCTGAGATTGGGAAACCAGGGGAGTGACTGCATGGATAACGGCAGTGAATGTGGGGAGAGGCTTCAGACCTGAAGCAAAGAGATATGTGTTCAGTAAAGACAAAATTGTCCCATTTAATAGAGACTGCAGGACTTGGAGATGGGAAAACAACCTGTGCTTCATGCAAATCTTGTGAAACCTTTCAGGCTGTGTCCACAAGCCTTGCATTCTAGCCCCAGATGCTTCAGAGGTCACGCTTCCCTTTAACTCCCACACCCTCTGAACTACCTGACTCCAATTACTGCCTTTTCTTACTATTTCCACAGATGTCCTGTGATCTCTTTCCTCCATTCAGTGTGTCCCACAGGTAACATCTAGATTGTTCAACGACATTTTTTTCTTGACACCGGCTGCCTGGTTTTGCTGCCTGGCTCTGGATGCTTGACATTTTCTACAGATGCAGCCCTGATTTCCAGACCTGTGTTCCTTTTTCTCAGTTCCATTACAGCCTCTGCAAGGTTTTTGCTCCTTCTGGATCAATCCCCATCCACATGCATCTTCAGTTACCTCCTGAGTTGATAATTCTGTTTACATCCTTGCCTTTCAATTCTGACATTTTTGTCTTGCTGTGCTTTCCTTTCCTGCCTGAAATAACAGATCCTACTGGCTTCTACCCTTCATTACTGCTCTCAGTCTTACCTACATTCATCTCTGTGGGGTCACAGTCATTTTTCATCAAAATTCCCACAGAAACCTTCTTCTCCCTCTTTATCACGGTAACTGTGAATTTTTAGCAGGCACGCAGCACAGATCCACACAAGTGGGATGGCACAGGCTGAGCCAAAAGTGGAAGCAGTCTCATAAGCAGGATCACTTCAGGCTGCAGGCACATTCCCCCACAGAATTCATCACTTAAGCTCTGCTTCAGAAAAAGCCACGGACCTAACTCCTATTCATTCGTTCTAGTGGAATCCATAAGAGGACACAGAATATGGAGAATAAATCCATACCAACTATGCACTCCAATTATAAGTGTCATGGGTAAATTACCACTTTTCCAATTTGCCAAGCACAAATAAACAAAGCAAGCAAAAAACTATCCCTCTTATGTCCCCTTGGGCCACGAATGGGTCAGTAACTCAGGCATTAATTACTGGCAACTGAAAAGTATGAAGGGACACAATTTTTTTAAAGCAATATTTGCAAGCGAGAGGCACATGATGCATGTTGATGAGTCAGAGACATTCCAGCCTGCAGTGAGCGGGGAACAGAAACGGAGAGCATCATTAACTGGAAATGAATGGTAAGTCGCTTGGCACCTACTATTCAGGGATCAATGATAACCCAAATACCACTGGACTGTAGGAAGGGGTCACTCACCGAGATTAGCATAGTAGTAAGGAAAATCTCCCAGATATGAGGAATACTGTGGAAGTACAAATAACCCTCCAGGATGTTTGTTCCATATTAAGCTGTTACGTGATATGTGCTTAAATATTCTGTCCTGAATAATCTGGAAAACAAGAGAGGCAATGACTGTTAAATAGACTCTAATAGCCACTGGTAGAAGCTTCAGGGACTCCAGATAACTGCAATCATCCCCTAGTTTGCAAAAAGCTGAGGCACACAAATTATGAGACATTCCTGCTTAATCTCTCTTAAAACGACACAGAACCGATACACTTGGACACCACTCGAGCAGCTCCAGCGCCGTGCAGCAGGCTCCGCAGCACCTCATTAGTCTGCGGACGTGGGCACCGTGCAATTCCCTGCGCGCCGTATTCAAAGCCGAACGTTTCATCTATTAGATGGAGCTAGCGGCAGTCGGCCCGATTAGTGCATTGTCAGTTTTACTACCCAGAACTCACATAAGATAATTATTGGAGGATGGCATTACAAAGCTAGGTATTATTTGAGATAACAACAGCATTCAAAACCACAAAGACTTTCAGCAAATCAAGCTGCACTAATTATTCATTTTTGCTTATTATAAAGGGGTATTAGTATTCAGATACATCACTGATTCTACGCCTCAGTTCTGCAACAGCTTCTTGTCGGCTGAAACGGAAAAAGATCTTTTAGCAACTCTACTGGCTATCTCTGTTGAGGGCCACAAACACAGATTCCCAGACTTTCAAGGGCAGACCAGTTTGCTAGGTCATCCACTTCATCATCTGGAATACCACAAGCCACAAAAAAGACACAGGGCCACACAGTTAATGTGTATTTATAAAACTAATTACAGTCTCTTCAGATCAGCTGCCAGTATGTAAGAACCAGCCGGGTTCGTACACCAACAGGAGCTTTCTCAAACTCACTGCAAAGGCATAACAAGATTCAGCAGAGGGAACTTACAACTAGGCAAATTCAGCATCCCATTAAGACTCAATTTTCTAAGTGCAATCTGCTGTTGGGCCACACATTCTTACAGATTTGCCTTCCTTCGAAGCACGAGAGATTGGCAGGTCTGGCAACGGGATATTGGAAAGGGCCGGGGGATGGTGAAGGGAGAATTTCTTGCTAAGACAGCTCAGCAGGATTTCCTTGCCTCCTTCTGCAGCTCATCTTCTGGGACCTCCTAAGGAGATTTCATGTAATTGGTGGTTTTTGCATGGCACAGGGCTCAAATGCTACCAACACGCTGGTCCTCCTAACAGGGGCATATCTGAGTGAAACTCTGTGGTTCTGAAGCTGGAGCAGATCTCATCCCTGTGTCCATGAAACTAAAGAAGATTATAGCTACAGCACAGAAAAAACAAAAGCAAGCAAAAAGACCTCAAATAACAAAAGCCAAACAAAAGCAGCTGCTCGAACCTAAGCAAGCTAGGAATCTCTGTAAGCAGCTGAGCTCAAGGACATTTGGTCAGTACAGAACATGCCCAGTAGTTTTCCTGGAATTTTTGATTGCCATGACAAAGAAGGAAAAAAAAACAGTAAAGCACAAGTTACCTTGTGCTAGGCAATCCACTGCTAGTGGCCATATGAGCACAGTTAACCTGGGGCCGATGTCAGGCATTTGTATGCTTGTCTGAATTTTGCCTACAGTCAACTAGCAGTACTAATATGCAGTAATTTGCTGACATGTCTAAGTTAATTTAACTTATTTTTGTGAGGGAATAACAGACTTAATGACCATATTTCCATCACTGACAAGAGCGGATCTGGATGTTTCTGTTTGGAAAGTTGGATGTATCAGTTGTCAGACCTCCTGCATGGCAGGGGGGGCGAGGAGAAAAAGATGACGACTGCTGTTTCTCCATCTGCAAGCTATGCCACTAAACAAAGACAGGACCTAGAAAGTACACGTTTTTGAGTGTTTACCACAAAGCCTAAATATTACAGCTCCTTCCTCCTGTTTTCTCAGAACTGGGGCATAATCAGATAAGGGGAAGTCTGTGAATTTACATGGTCAGGAGGGTTTTGCAGACGGCGGAGTTTTCCATTGCGCCGGTAGCCAACACGGCTGCAGGGGAAACACATGGCTCGCATTCACCCTGCCTCAGCGCACCCGGAGCAGCTCTACCATGGAGCAGCCCCTGATGCCAGCAGGGCGTGCAGCCCTCGGTGCACAGCGGGCACACCAATGTCCCCAGCACGGCCCGCGCCATCCATCACAGCTCCTGATCGGGGATTAATTCGTCACCCGCCTGATGCACGTAAGGAATCTAGCTGTCTGCAGTGATAGAGGGGAGAAAAGGTGACTTGGCAGGAAGGGAGCAGGAGTGAATAAAAAAAAGATCACATGAGGGATCAATCAATTAAAATTCCGAGTACACAGTATTTCCCAGATTGCAGGGACAGACAGCAGCTATCCAGTGTGTCTCCAGTGGTGAGGCACAACAGGAAGTTTAATAAGAAGAGGAAGGTGTTATGAACTCCACCAAGATCTCCGCCACTTTTTTTTTATTTCATTAATCATACAACATTTTTGTCTCCCTCATCTTCACATTTCATAAAGTTCATATATTGCCTTAATCATTGCCTCTTCCTAACATGCCCCAGCCAAGCATCACACATTCTTTGTACGCCCTTCGTGCTGTCCCCCTCCCTCCTATTCCCAGCACTGAGCATGCTGCACAGGTCTTTAGGTGTGTTTTGGGCTTGTTTTCCCAACAGACCAAGCTGAAAAGGTGCAGAAATACCAGAGCAAGGTATGTGTGGCTGGATGGTGTTTGCTGCTGGAGCAGACCCACATGAACACCATTTCCTAACCCACACCGTGCCCGTGGCACTAGGCAGCTCCTCTGCCTGCAGGACAGATTACTGGCCAAATACTTCAAACCTCCCATTTTGGGCTATGAGCTGTTTGGCTCAGGTCATTAAAGGCTTTGAAAATGCCAAGGACCTGAAGATGTGAGCTAGTGTTTTCACAGGTGTCCAGGATACAAGGCAGAGGAGAACCATGACATCCTTGTGGACACCTGAATTGGTGAAGCCTTTGGCTGCAGTGACACCCCCAAACCTGGACTTGGGGCAGTAGTGCAGGAAGCAGGCAGGTGATCACTCTGATGACATCGAGAATCACCAGAGCACCCTGACACCATAGTGTCACAAGAGAAAATGTGTAACATCAACCAGAAAAAAATAATCCCACTAGAAACTTACAGGTACCAGGTTTTAAAAAGAGGACATATTGCTTCGAGATTTCTGACTTGAAAAATTGCTCTCCGCTGTTTTATTCCTTTCCTAAGGAAACTTCCTCTGGACTTTACACAGACAAGTTGAAATGTGAAATGAGTATCTGTTCATATGAACAGAATCCCTCTTAGCTGCCTATACAAATTGTCAGTCTTGAATTAAAAAAAAAAAAAAAAAACCCCAAAAACCCTAAAAACAAAACCACCCTTGCAAACAAATGGAAAAACCCAGAAAATAACTTCAACACCAGGTATACATTACTTGGTTCCACTAAATTAAACCTTGCAGGAAGATTTTTGTTTTCTCTTTTTCCCTTCTGAGCAGAAACTCCAGCTTGCTGGATACCCAGCTGCTCGAGCTTTATTACAGGTGTTGCTGTCCCCTGGGCACATACATGGAGCTTGGAGTGATGGACACCAAGCCATGGGAGCTGCGGGTACGTCCCCTTGGGAACAGCCCAGCACAGGTAGGAGAGAGGCAGCAGGGAGAGCTGTGCAGCCCTCTCCTTTTAGCAATCCTTAACAACAGGGTGAGTTATTAAGGAAGGGGCAGAAGAGGCATGAGGCACCTGGTTGTCTCTTAGAGGTACTTCTTTAAGGGTGAATTAGACTACAAGTGCTCTCACGTGGTCTTCCAGCTTTGCTGATCCTGTCATGAGCTGTGATAATTACCACAACCTCATCACTGCTCATGGGGAGACTGAGGGTGCAGAGCTGCTCCCACTAGGCAGCATGGATGAAGCCATGCTCTTCTGGGGGCAAGGAGAGCGTGGTGAGGGCAGCTGCAGCTGTGCCATGGTCTCCAGAAACGTTCCCTGGCTGGTTTTCTTCACTGGCACACAAAAACCTAAATGACTGTCTTGCAGCATCTGGAAGTGGGACTGCCATGGGCAACCTCCACTGCCAAAACACGGGCAGCAGCACTCATTCAGTTCACAGGGGAAAGCAGGCACAGCAGGAAGCATGGGGCTTTACAACCATGTGCAAAGAGGGCTGTAACTGCAGAGGAATTAGCGTAAGACAAATGCATTTGCACCTAGAAAGCAAGCCACTTTCAGTGGTAAAAGTGTGTCAAAAATTTAAATACAAAATTGCAAAACAATTAGAAGAGAAACCTGCTTTTGAAATTGTAGCCTGGGCCCTACTTCTAAAGAGCCTTTTATCTTTCCTCTGCCTCTTGGATTCAGAAAGGACTCTCTCCACATTCATGATTGTCTGTCTCCCTGTTTAATAGCAGTCTAATTACGATTATTTCTTAATATTTTATACAGGCCTATCCCTTATCCGGTGTGTGAAGATAAGACACAGTAACTTACAAGCCTCTATTTTCTTTCAGCTCTAATTTTCTTTCAGCCAGACCAACAGCCGTGACACAAGACACTAAAATATTACGAAATGGTCAAGAAGCTCCACTGCACTACTTTTTTTCAAAATGAATTCTAGAAAGGTTTCTTCAAGAAACATATTCACTACCAATGACAGTGATTCATAAGCCATAAAGCCTTGTGAAGGCAAGATCACACATGACAACTTTTCCATGTGTCAGACAGCTCCCATTCTTCACCGTGCCAGTTCTTTAATGTGGATACCGATAATGAAGGAAGTATTTCCTTAGGGAAGAAAATTTACCAAGACACCGAGTGTTTTTCCCAGTGACCAACTGCATGTCACAAAAACCAGGGTCTGATGCAGGCTGAGCACAGGAGCAGCCGGATGGGTGAGGAAACCTCGCTGCTCTGCATGGTCCCCGACCGTTTTTACTCACCTCTAGTGTAGTCAATACAATCTTCTCAACTGAAGAAAAATAAGCCTCCCACAAGAACTGTGTCTGCTGTCTAAGTGCTAGGATTTTATCCTGATGGATAGACCTGATTGTAGAAGGAATCTGTAATACAAGATGTAATATAGTCAGAAGCTTCAGAAAACAACGCAGTCTCATCAAATTAATATGCTGCTGACAAGCCCTCTCCTCTATTAGCAAGCTGCACAGCTTCAGCGCTCCCATCCAACGAGATGTGTGTGCCAACACTTAAAGCCCTGATGGGGATACAGATGAGATACAGCCCTTTACGACCTTTGGTACTGGCACACTGTAGAATGTATGATTTTCTTTTTTTAATTTGCTTTCTCTCAGTTTTTGGTTGTTTCTATGGAAGCAGAAGCTCCCTCTGCCCTTCTCTCCCCAGCGCTGCGGCGTGGCACAGTGAGGAGCTCCTCCATAAATCCCTCTCTCACAGCTTTCACGGACCAGCAGTTTAGCAGACTGGTACCTGCAGGACTTCTGGGTCCAGCGATAATCCCCACTCTTGAAGGATGCGGAATTGCATTTACCACAGCACGGCAATACTAAGTGCCCTGAGGAAAACACAGCGACATCTGAAGTAAGACCCCACTTTGGGGAACCTGTGGATCAAACTGCGTTTTACTCATTACTGTGGGTGGAAAGAACATCGCCTCCCACAACACCTGCTACTCACATGGGAATACATTGCTTCCTTTTTCCCCTCTCTGTTAAAGCAACACTTTAAGTTGCCATACAAAGAAAACCCCAATCACCCTACTGGAGTGTTTTGTGACTGGAAAAGGGGAGTGCTGATGGGATCAGAAGGCTTCCCTTCTGCTTTCCCACCCCCACATCCCTCTTCCACACTGGAGGGAAATTAATGAGTGCACGTGCCACTGGTTGACTTCTTAGCACCTCGATCAGGGCCTCCAGTATGCTACTTTGACAATGCAAATTGACATTATCAAGGGAATTTAACTGCAATTTGCTGCAATTACAAGGGCTACTCACAGCACCAGAAAGGCCTCTAAGACACTTTGCTCATCTGTGCTCATTTCTTCCAGGAATGAGGAGCTGTGCTTTTGCACCTACTTTTTTCTGCGATTTCAAATGAGGCCATTCTCAGACAGTCATTTTTCACAGAGCTTTCACCTCAGTTGTGAGCTGTAAAAGCATGGACCTTGGCTGCGTGACGCTTTTTGCACATCCCAGCTTATTCTGAAATTTACCTGCAACCCAACACATCCGCCCTTTCCTGATCAAAACACACCTTGCTTACTCCTAAATATTCTGAGGTGGCAATGATTGTTCTTTTGTTTCACGTGCTCTTGAATCAAACAATTTCAGAGTAAACATTTTATTCGAGATGTAAAGAATTTAAATGCAATGAATTTCCACAAGAATCAGTAAATATTTTATTGCTTTGCTTGCATCCAGGTCTGGACAGAGCATCCCAGAAGACGATGGCTGCACAGAGTGACAATCTCCACTCTGCTAAACCCACTGCTAAACATAACACAGAACGGGAGAGTAAGGACTGCAGCAAGCTGGAAGAGGAGGAAACACCCAGAATAGTCAAAGGCGGTACCTTATGTTCCTTTGCTATAATCCCTGCATGTCTTCAGGTAAAACATTCCCTTCATACAAGTACGGAAGATGGAAGCCGAACCCAGGCTTTTTTTCTCTTCTAACCAATCACACCGCCGTTGCAGAATGTTGTTTAACTGCATCTGACTTTACTTTGAGGGGTGAATACTCTTTCTTCTCACTACTTCTCCAACAAGTTCCAATAAGTACTGGGATAACGAATGTTATCTGTACCACAGATACGTACTGATCACACCCATGATCATTACCGACAGCAATCATATGATTGAAGTCAACTCACAGTGGTGATATGGCATTTTTTTCTAAAAAGTTAAATATTTAATTGCATTATTTATAACCTTGCATGTGTGTACATACATGTGAGAGCAAGAGATGAAAACAATACTCAGTGCTGTCTGTGCCCTTTGAATGTGAAGGCGGCTCTGCCTGTGAAGGCTGCTGCAAGAAGCCATGGTTTTGCAGCCCAGCCTGTGCCTGCGAGTCCTGCACGGCCAGTGCCAAGATTAAAATAAAGCCTGCTCTTGGTGCCTGCTCTTCTGCAACAGCTGGAAAGGAAAATGGGAGCTCCCACTTTAACTGCATTTGCTTATTAGTTATTAATCTACTTGTCCAGATAGACAGGTGGGGAAAATGATGTATTAATACTAATCTGGCAGGATTACACTGGAATTACTAGAACTGGATGACGTCTTAATAAAAAGTCATTCCAGTAGTAAGTCAGAGGAAGGGAAAAACCACCTTGCAAAAATAAATGCAGAAAGGCAGGATTAAACTCTCATAGCATCACAGTGCTATGATGAGGAGAATATGCAAATAAAAACATCCGAGCTGCTCTAAAACAGGAAATGAAAAACTGTAACATAACAAAAACATTTCCCAGAGCAGACATTCAGGCCCTCTGCCAGCTCTTTAAAAACACTGTTAATAATGGTGCAGTAGCTGTTCAGTGTGGAAGCAGCTGTGAGGAGAACGAATGGCACGCTACCGGAAAGCACGAAGATCAGCAAATTATTATCATTTAAAGAGAGAAATAATTTTTCTCGGAAAAAAACATGCTGTCCACAGAAGGAAAAATCAAATGTCTTTCTTTAAATTGCAGCTTGTGTCTCCTTAATGACAATAGCTAGCACTTCACAAGGCCTGCTAGGCCAGCTCCTTACACACATTTACATCTTCAGACAAGTAGGCAGTCATCTAAGGGGATTTTTAAAGGTACTTCAATTTCTGGTTGCCAACCCACCTGCACCTCTGAACACTTCTCTCCATGGATGGCAATGGCTCACCACTTTGGAAAAGAGTTAAATTTCAGAATAACAAAACCCTTCTTCCCATGGGATAAGCCAGTGTGCACTGGTATGCAGTGTGCTCTGCAAACAGCTACCCTAACGTTGCAAAATCCATTTTTTGTGAAAAAAGAGATCTAAATGTTGTCTTGTCCCTGTGAGTACATTTTCAAGAGGTCAGGAAGAATGTCAGTGGTGCTGAGGCAGAAATGACGACATATGAGATGCACAGCGATTTCGTGGCTGTTGCAGATCTCGTGGGTCTCCACTTTGTGCTGGGCAACTGCATTCCAACAAACGTTGCTTTGGGGAAACCAATTTTTCAAGAACTTTTCCTAATATCAACTTCTCTACAGATTTACGTAGTTAAGACTATGACGTCTACTAGGGAAACAGAAAAAAATACCTAGTGAATTTAAAGAAAAAAGCAGAAGCTGAAGGTAACAGCGCATTTTTTATTTCTCAGCTCACTTCTGTTCCATGATCTTGGGGAGACTAACAACGAAGTGACGTGAGCATTGCTTCAGAAAGCAGCATTGCAGGTTCTGGACATCCAAAAAAGCCAGGTTTTGCTTCCCACAGAACAGCCAGGTACCAGCTCCGGCCTGAGGCAGCTTTGCTGAGGAGGCCCTTCAGGGCTGCAGCAATTCACACAGCACTGCTGGAGCCCTGAGATCCAGCTCGTTCTGAAGGAGGAGAGCAGGAACTGCCTTCAGCTTCTCCCTCCCCATGTCCCAGCTCCAGACAGCCCTGCCTGGGAAAGACATCCACCAAAGAAAATGCCAAGCTTCTACGGAAAATAAAGCATGCGGCCTACTGGCCGCAGTGACCTTCAGGTCAGAACATGAATGATGTCATATTAAATGAGTTCATTGCCAGCGTGACACAGACAATCCCTTTATGATAAAAATTCTTTTACAGCCCTGACCTTTTGGATTCATCTTCTTCGTCCATTTAGACAGCAGCAGCCAATAATCAACTGATCTGCTGAAGGCCGCTGTCCTTTTCTTACCTGTAAAAGCAATCTCTCATCCCCGATGATGGCAGCCTGCTTCCAATCAATCACTTCCGAGAACGGCAGCTCCCATCCATTGCTGAGCATCACGGGCACGCAGGCAGCCTGCACGGAACCATTGCGCTCATTAGCGGGTGTACCTGAGCCCAGCCAACAATTAGCAGAAACCCCAATGCAATTACTGTTTTCTTCATGGGTTCTGCCCAATGCCCATGCGAGGTGGTCAGAAGGTAAGGCAATAAGGCAATGCAGCCAGACACCACAGCCCAAATTCTCACAGTTTTCCATTTTGGGCTAATTCATGTTCAGCAAAAGGTGGGGTTGGCACATACAGGAGCTTTTGAAATGTGGTGCTTATGCTCACAGCCGAGGGCAGAGCTGTTAAAATTCTGCAAATACAACCCTAGAGGATTTAATACAAACCAACAGCCTTCAAGAGCTTTGTGAACCATTCATCACAGATCTAACTCCCTCAATTTTTACAATACTTTGTAAGACAACCCTACAGGAAAGACACATAGTATGTAGGTCGCTCCAAAAGTAATGCCTCCTATTTATTTCCGTGGAAACTACAACAGATACAAAGAGCACAATAAAACCATTTGATAGAGCAAATTCTCAGCTACAAAACACTCGTTTTCAACACAGTCATCACCATGAGTAAGTGTTGATGAATTTCAATGGCTGCCATTTTTTCCACATGGCAGAATTCAATGACACACCTTCAGAATCATAGAATCATAGAATTGTTTGAGTGGAAAGGGACCTTTAAAGGTCATCTAGCCCAACTCCCCTGTAATGAACAGGAACATCTATAGATAGATCAGGTTGCTCAGAGCCTGGTCCAGCATCACCCTCACTTCCATGTCAGGTGCCATTTTGTCAGACTGCCCCTCTGCTGCCTTCTGTCGCATGGAAACAACATGTAACAGAACATTGGTGGGAAGGTTCAACCTCTGCTGCCATACCAATACCCACCTCTGACGTTGTGGGCTAACTTGATAACATAGGAGGCATTACTTCTGGAGCAGCCCTTGTATTTAATTCCCAAGCACTTCTTCCATCAAGGA
>WBMW01000976.1:1159229-1301123 GCA_013396635.1 Penelope pileata
TTCAGGCTGCTGTACCTTCCTTTGTAACATACAGTACACAGAGGATCTCAGGCTAGTCACATCTCTCCATTACAGCATTGCTTACAGTGTGTAAAGAACTGTGATATTCTGCAAGGAAATGACATTAGTGTATGAGAAAAAAACAACAACAACAACCAGAAAACACTTAGCAATGTGTTTTCATGTTTAAAACATTCCACTAATGTGAATTATGTCTTTCAACATGCCTTGGAGCCAGACAGAAATTGGGAATTTGTCATAATCAGTGTATACTGCTGCTAGCCTGGTATGGAAAACCTCAACGCCTGCGTTTTTACCACGGTCGACCCGGAGCCTCCAAGTTCTGCACCGTGAGGTACGCTCTCTGCTTTCTTCTTCTGAGAAGATTTATCTAACAGGAGCTGCATGACTTGTGGCCCACTCAAGAAAATTGCTAAGCAGTGCTTTTCAGAAGGATCTGAAGCCACTTGTCATCCCAAAGAAGCCAGTCCCACTTCTCCCCCCAAAGAGGCTGGGGAGGGAACAGTGCTTTGAGGGCTGTTTATCTTCTCCTGAGCAGAGCACAGAGGAAAATGACAGTCCAGAACCTGGATCCAGTGGGATAGCATATGCGGGTTCAGAAGCTAAATGTGTCTGGTGCATTTGAGATGCTCTGTGATATCCAAGGCACCCATTCAAGGCTGACAGACATGACAAGACCTGATGGGAGACCTGAACCTTTCTGGAGAAGCAGTGGAAAGCCAAAAGGGTGCCCCTGGGCTTCAAAAACAGCATCATACACCTGTGCTTAGGTACATGAATAAGTATGTTATTCTTAACTAATACCTAAATAAATACCTAAGCTCTAAATACGTAAGCTCTGCATTAACAAATAATAAATAAATAAAATAAATAAATAAATAAATAAAATAATAAATAAATAAATAAAATAATAAATACCTAAATACCTAAGCTCTGCATTATGGTAAACAATACTCTGTGACAGCAGCTGGGACACTCTGCGGTTGGTGAAGGGAAGTGTTGTGATGCTGTTCACTAACAAATTCACTGCCAACACTGGGACACTTCTAAAATGGCAAAAAAGCAGCTGAAGGCAGGACCCTGTAGGTGTCCTCATTTCCTCCTCTCTGACACCAAGAAGTGCCCCAGCCTTCCTCTGGGGAGTAGCGTCCTTTGCTCTGGCTCCTACGCATAGGCAATCCAGATGCAAGCCCCAGAGGGAAGCTGCAGCATCTGTGCAACTGACCCAGGACCCCAGGTATGAGCTGATGCTTGCAAAAAAAGAAAGGTCATGCTGCCTGCAGCCATGGTAGGTCTGTGTCAGTTTGGGGACAGAAATCTGACCACCATGCTGCTGAGCCTGGCTGCTGCAGAGACTCAAGAGCCCCACTGCATTGCCCTCTGCTGCTGGTCAACAGCAAAAATGGAAGACTATGAACCAAAATGCTTTTAAGAGGAGATTTGGGTGCTGTCCAAGACACACTGTAAGCTACTTGAGATCAGCCTACATCCGCCTCTCTGGGATGATTTCATCTGGGGCTCTACAACCTGCAGGCCACCTCCGGCATGCTCAGCAAGCAGCACTGCAAGCCGATGCAGGAGCAAGTCTGTNTTAATTCCCAAGCACTTCTTCCATCAAGGAAGAGTGAATTCCCCATCTGCTTGGTATCAGCTCTCTGAACATCAGCAACTGCACAAACACAACTCATCTGTCATCACCTTTTTACAAAAGTAGTAATTGCTTTCTGTTTTAAAACAAAAAGCATGTAAGTTTAGTATCTATTTCTAACCAGGATGGTTTGACCAAATTATTTTATGTTTTACGAGTTGCGCAAATTCCTCTGCACTGAGAGCAAGTTTGCAAATATTCAGTAAATAGTGCAGTGTTTCCATAAATAAACGATCACCACTATGCTCTGGTTAGCTGGATGACAATGTAAGATCCCAGCCAAAAGCCTGCTGAAGTGATGAAAGAACCTATGATCAGAGGATCTGCATCAGCCTGTGCTCTGGTTCAGTTTCTTTTGGATCAAGTCAAGCTTGAGAGCTCTGAATCTGGCCCAGATTGGAGTCTGTCCCCCTGTACCTCCTGAAAAATGGCATAAAGGGGAACTTTTCAGGCTGCTGTACCTTCCTTTGTAACATACAGTACACAGAGGATCTCAGGCTAGTCACATCTCTCCATTACAGCATTGCTTACAGTGTGTAAAGAACTGTGATATTCTGCAAGGAAATGACATTAGTGTATGAGAAAAAAACAACAACAACAACCAGAAAACACTTAGCAATGTGTTTTCATGTTTAAAACATTCCACTAATGTGAATTATGTCTTTCAACATGCCTTGGAGCCAGACAGAAATTGGGAATTTGTCATAATCAGTGTATACTGCTGCTAGCCTGGTATGGAAAACCTCAACGCCTGCGTTTTTACCACGGTCGACCCGGAGCCTCCAAGTTCTGCACCGTGAGGTACGCTCTCTGCTTTCTTCTTCTGAGAAGATTTATCTAACAGGAGCTGCATGACTTGTGGCCCACTCAAGAAAATTGCTAAGCAGTGCTTTTCAGAAGGATCTGAAGCCACTTGTCATCCCAAAGAAGCCAGTCCCACTTCTCCCCCCAAAGAGGCTGGGGAGGGAACAGTGCTTTGAGGGCTGTTTATCTTCTCCTGAGCAGAGCACAGAGGAAAATGACAGTCCAGAACCTGGATCCAGTGGGATAGCATATGCGGGTTCAGAAGCTAAATGTGTCTGGTGCATTTGAGATGCTCTGTGATATCCAAGGCACCCATTCAAGGCTGACAGACATGACAAGACCTGATGGGAGACCTGAACCTTTCTGGAGAAGCAGTGGAAAGCCAAAAGGGTGCCCCTGGGCTTCAAAAACAGCATCATACACCTGTGCTTAGGTACATGAATAAGTATGTTATTCTTAACTAATACCTAAATAAATACCTAAGCTCTAAATACGTAAGCTCTGCATTAACAAATAATAAATAAATAAAATAAANACCAAGAAGTGCCCCAGCCTTCCTCTGGGGAGTAGCGTCCTTTGCTCTGGCTCCTACGCATAGGCAATCCAGATGCAAGCCCCAGAGGGAAGCTGCAGCATCTGTGCAACTGACCCAGGACCCCAGGTATGAGCTGATGCTTGCAAAAAAAGAAAGGTCATGCTGCCTGCAGCCATGGTAGGTCTGTGTCAGTTTGGGGACAGAAATCTGACCACCATGCTGCTGAGCCTGGCTGCTGCAGAGACTCAAGAGCCCCACTGCATTGCCCTCTGCTGCTGGTCAACAGCAAAAATGGAAGACTATGAACCAAAATGCTTTTAAGAGGAGATTTGGGTGCTGTCCAAGACACACTGTAAGCTACTTGAGATCAGCCTACATCCGCCTCTCTGGGATGATTTCATCTGGGGCTCTACAACCTGCAGGCCACCTCCGGCATGCTCAGCAAGCAGCACTGCAAGCCGATGCAGGAGCAAGTCTGTTGTGGCTAAGTGAAAGGGAAGAGCCATCCTACTGCCCCAGCGCTTACTTGCAGAGGTCAGCATCTCCCATGGGAAGTCTCACTGCTTGACAAAATGCTGCTCTAAGTTGGTCCAACCTCTCAGCCCCACCGCATCCAGGGAAACCCTTTTCTGGAGGTAATGCAGTTCAACCTTCAGATGAGCGCAGTGCTCGGCCCCTCCTGGGGAGAAGCTGCCAATTGCTCCAGAAGTATGAATAGAGGCTTTCACAAAGTGGATTACCGTCCACGAGGGAAATGAAACACATTTGTCTCCTCCCCACCTCCCTGCCATTGCACACCAAATTGCAGCCAGAGCAGCCAATGCTTAACCTGCAGCTCTTACCTGCAAGGCTTCCAGAAATCTGAAAGAGCCAAGCCTGCGGCCACGGGGAACCAGACAGAAAGTGGCATTGTGCAGCATTTCACGGTAATCATACCTAACAAGAACAGGGGAGAAAAGAGAAAATTCAATTAGCGTTGAGTCCTTGAGTAACCGGGCATGAAAATGCAAACAGCTGTTGAGACACATCTGGATAAAATCATCTCTGCCCGAGCAGCCCACCACCAGGTTACCTAGCTCCCTGAGCGCACGCATGCACACATGTGTGCGACCATTCACCCACTCCTGTTTGGCCCCAGGGGGCAGCCACCATGGGAGAGCACCAGGAGAGCAGTAAGGACGCTGAGAACCAAGAAAAAATTTTGCCTCTGCAAAAAGATGCCATATCTATGTACGCAGGTGTGCATGAATTCTAACAATAAGCTCGGATTAAATGCTTTTATACCCAAAGCACTGTCACGGCACCGCTGTGAACCTGGTTTCTGTCCAGATTTAGTCAAAGTCATGCACAACTGTGCTTGTTTCTGCATAAGAGGTTTGTATAAGGCAAAAAATATTCAAACTCTGCCACACAAATCTTCCCCTATCAGAAGGGTACTGAAAGAGGGAGGGGGGCTACAATGACTCTCCGGGTGGTTATTGTGAAGTGTGGAGAGAGGAGGAAGGAGAAACTGCTTTAGCAGCCAGATTTTGGCAATTAACCATATAGCTGCAATGACCCCTGCTCCTCTGAACTAGAACTTTAAGATTCTTCTGTTAATTCTCCCAATTCCATCAATCACTTCAAAACCGTTTACCAAAAATACACATCAAATCCTAACAATTTCCACCCAGCTATTAGCTAATTGTACTTCTGGCAAATCCCAAGAACTGCAAATGGCATTGACCTCGCTGGAACGCTCAGCTTGAGAAAAAAGGACCAGGACTAAATACCCCTCCTTTCTAAAGGGTTTCCTGGACTCTGGAGTCAGATGTGATTTTGACACTAACTTGTGACACCAAAATTTCCTAAAACTAATTATCTAATTTAACCATAGCCTGCAGGCAGAGCAAGTTTCTTGGATTTGTGTGTGTGTGTGTGTATATATATATAAAAGTATGTGATTACATTTTATATATAAAAAAAATCCAGATCTATGTTTGTATTCTCGCCCAGGCCAGACAGATGGGAGTAAGCCAATTTTCAATTATAAGCTCCGTCTTTAGGAAGAGACATCTTGCAAAGGCCCATTTGCTTAAACAAGCGTGTACAGCTAATTTGCACAAGAAAAGGTCACTGTGAATGGATTAAGATTATCTCCACTGAGAGTAAAATAAAAACCTTGGTTGCATTAATTAAAACTACAAAACAGACTTCAAAGTACATTTTTTAAAATCGTATCTCAGCTTTGGTTAAAACACATATATACATATCCCATATGAGTGGCAGCAGTTCCTTCTTCTCAATGTGGGACGTCGATCGGCACCCACGTCCCAGCTGAACAGTCAGCAGTGACACAGCACATGGGGGAAAATATTAGGAAACTGAAATACCAAAAAAAAAAAAATTTGCCATTTTAAAGCATTCATTTTCAGATAGTAGGTCTGAGGTTGATTGCTTTCACTGTATATTGTATGACAGCAAATTTTCATAAATACCTAAAATAGAATACCCCGTAGGGCTAGAATACACCAGTCATAGGGCTTATGACTGGAGTATTCTAATGATAGCTATCATTAGCTAGCTAAAAATGTAGAATCCTGTTAATACCCCAAAATGCAAAAACATCCTCAAAACATCTATGGCAGAATCAGAGCACAAAGGAAAAGCAGAGAAGGAGGGCAGCGGAGGAGAGACCTCCATGTGTCAGTGATGTTTTGCATCGGGCCCTCTTTCTTTCATATCTGATTTGCTGATATTAGGATAGATTTTCGAAAGAAAATACAAGGATGTTGTTGACCATTTCCCACCCGAAAGCCTGTTAGTGCCTTGCTCCTGTTTGTGCTTTTTAAGGCTGAATCTGTGATTTATTGCCTAGCTCTGGAATAGCATGGTTCACGGTCATCAAGCAATTTATCTACATCATGCATACAGAGAGAGAGAGTGCCTCATCCTAACCTTGATGTATGGGCACCAAATTTCCACTCACTTCAGGGAGAACCCGCAAATGTAACACGAGCAGATCCAGAGTAAAGCAATATCCATCAAGAGATGCTGCACTTCATGAACTGCACCAGGCATTCTTCTCCTGGACAAATTTCTCTGCAGTTTCAACCCGAATGTTCTGAGGTGACTCCATGCCACCTCTGAGCGCAGTGCGGAAGGACTGGTTTCTAATCTCCCTTGGCTAACACCTATTTCTTCAAAATTCTTAAAATGACTGTGCTAATTTTACTGCTGCTAGTTTGTGGGCAGCACGCAGGGCTGACCTAGCTGACAGACAGCAGACAGCCCCGCATGCTTATGTAGGGACTCAGAGAAGACACTGGCTACAGAAGTGTCATGCGGGGAAGGATCCTACAGACCACGTGGCAGACACACAGCTCCAGGGCAACTGCAAAGCAGAGCTGGAGGCATCTGGCACAAAGGCCGATGGAAATAAACTCAGCAGTAGCAGTAGGTACAAAGGGACGGCGCAGACCAGGGCTGACATGACCTATGTGCTGCCGCAGGGTGCCATGGGTGCCATGGGTGCTGCGCTGCCCTCAGCAGCAGGGTGCCCCTTCCCGGGGGCTGCGCTGGCACCCACTGCCAACACAGCACTGCACCCGCTGTGCGCTTGGTTTCACCCCATCTTCAGTGACTAAACAACTCCAGTGATTCCAACGAGACCTCTGGGAGGCAGTGAGGTCCTACAACCCCTATGTAGCTGGCAGAGGGGGCAGACAAAACAGCCAAGGTTTAAAGAAGCTCTTCCAGAGCCACCTTTCCTTCTGTCCTGGGTGGATGCCTCAGTTTCAGAACCACTCATGTCCATCAGCCAGCAACGCCTGAGGCTGTGGGGAGGTCTCGTCACGGCCTTCAGTGAGTACGGCCATGGTTCCTGCCAGGCCACAGCTCCGGGCTCATGGGGACAGGCTCCACACAACCCATGCACCCACAGGCCCTGTTAGCACCCCACAAGGCACAGCTTGGAGCCCATCCACACCTGGGAAATGGGAGCCCCATCCTGCACACCCCACTTCCTGCTGCTTCATCCTGGTGCTTCCCAGATGGTTCAGCATCTGGAGCCCATCCCCCTGAGCCAGAAAAGCTTTGTGAAGAGGGCATTCATTTCCAGAAAGCTCCTGGTTTGTTCGGTAGGGGATGGCACTGGCAGGGGTCACGCTTACTGCTGCAGTGTCACCTCCTTCCGCATGCCCGCGCTGAGGCACCATTTTGTGCCAATCTGGGGGAGGGCCCGCGCTGGGCCTCAGCTGCATCATTCAAATGTGTTAAAATCCAAAACGTATATGCCTTTAAAATGGCACTTGGGGTTTGAAAACTAAAATAGCCACATCCCTCTGTAGGGATCAGCAGCGTGTTTTATTAACTTTCAGGCTTCCTTCCACGATGATTAAATGCACCATGCTCACAGCTAATACCTTTTTTAGGCAGCATAAACAAATAGCTCTATTTGTAATCAATTCTAATGTATTCACACTTTAATTGAAATATCCCCTCCCTGCTACCACCCAGAGCTGGGAAAACCCGGACGGCCCCATCGATCACGCAGGTGTAAACACCGCAGTGCTGCGTGGGCAATTACCAGACACAGCGCTGCTCAGCAGAACGCTCCTGCAACGTTTGCTTCTTGACCCAACGCATTGTTTCTGTCACTTCCCTCCCACTCTGTCTTCGTTTCTGATGTGCCGACCTCGTCCTCCAGCACACCGGGAGGGCTGCTTGGGATTCCTGTGTCCCGTCGGCCGAGGAGCGGGGCCGGCAGCTCCACAGTGACTCAGCCATGCCGAGCATTCCTCCTCACAGCGTAAGCATTTCCCCATGTCACTGCGCTTTTATAAACTATCCTGGGAAACATTTGCACTACCAATTTTAATATAAACTGTTTTTTTTTTCCCCAAAGTAACATCGCCATCATCATTGACTGAAGATAGGGCTAGAGAGACGCTCGGCTGTTCACACCAGCACACGTGCCCAGCGACGCAGACTTAACAGCTCTCACCATACCTCACTAAGCAGTGTCTGTATTTCCTTACACAACCCTCTGGACACTGATATGGGACATCCCCACCTGCTCCATTCACAGGTGGAAGACCTGAGGTACAGATAAGCACTGGCTCCCCCAGATGCTGGGCAGGCCCTGGGAATGCCACCACCAGCATCCCTGCCTGCCTCCCTCCCCTCCAGTGACACATGGCGTGCCGAAAGCGAGCCCCACGGAGTCTCCATCAGATGGAGCAGAATACAGGAGCAGAAACTGAAATAAATGCAATGGCCTCAGCCCAGCAGTACATATTTTAACAGTGCCACACATAATCCATCTTTTGGAAGATGCTGGAGCTCATCTTGGCAGGGAGTATCTGCGCATTCCACTGTGGATGTCAGATGGGACTAGAGTTGTTTTATTCCTTCCTGAGCCAAAAATTGCTATGGCACTTTACCAAGTATGTCCAGGGCTCCCTCCTTGAATCTGCAAGACCACGGACACAACGCTGCATCTTCCAAAAGTATCTGGATCAGTGCAAGTGCTACAGCAAAGCCAGATACTAAACACTTACAACACAAGGCTAAATGGCAGAGCACTCCCTGGTTTTCCAATATATTAAGTTTCAGCCATTAACCAATTGGCCAGTTTTCCATGGGTGAATTCTTAATGTCTGAACTACTGGCGGGAGAAGCTGAAAAGAAACCCACTCTGTCACACGGGGTGTCTCGTTGCTTGGTTTCCATTAAGGTATGTTGGCTTTTAAATAAACTGTCAAGTAAAACTTGGCAATGGAAACACCAAGTGAGTAACTGTCTTTGTAGAGAACCTGACAGCTCAGCTGTGCATCAGACAGAGCTGCCTGAGCCGGAGCTCGAAGGGCTAACACACCCTGCTTGGAAGGGTGCCGTTGCCATGAACTGCTTGCTTTGGGATTTACGGCCACACGACGCTTTCGGGTGATCTTGGTGCTGGGTAACAGGCTACTGGCTGACACTTCATTTCCCTCCCTGCAAGCACTGGTTCTGGAATTAGAAAGTTTGGAGGTGCAAAAACATAATTGGAAAACTTTTTTTTTCCTGCTTAAAGGGCTAATTGATTTCACAGGTGTTTAATTATCATTTGCTGTGAGATAATACCTTGTAGTGCCATAAAAAATGGATTTAATTTTCGAGTGCTTGCAAAACCATTGCCAAAGCCAAGTTAGAGCTAAAGCTAGATAATTATTCTATAAATCAAACACACTGCCTCCTTTCTTTGAAATTTTTAATACTTGGCTATAATGATATCTGACGACCTTGAAACTAACATAAAAAGGATTTTCTTGCCAAGTGCTGACAGGCAGCCATTGGAGTATTTCTTTCAGCCTGGTTCATTACTGCAGACGCAGCCAGCCATGCTGCCCTGGCTGCAGGAGGGATGCTAAGGTCTAAGAAGAGTGTCAGCGTGCAAGAGCAGCGCTCTTGACGCTCAGGTCATGGCTGAGTACGATAATGGGCATTGGCTGGGACTGAAAATGCTGCAAAATGCTGCAGAATTCTGCTAGACATAGCAATGGACACAAAACTTTGCTAACATTCAGCAACTCGTGTCAAGGTGCAAATGCTTTCTCCTTTCTGCACAAGGAAGCGTGCCAGCATCTCCTCTTAGTTCAGAAGGCTGGATTAACCCAGAAGAACAGGTGAGTACAGTTTTCAGGTAACGTACTGACAAAGGAGCTTTGTTGCAGTTAGGATGGACAGTAGCCATTGAAATCCAAATCATCTTTAAAGCCTTCAATAGCATCGCAGTTGTATTCAGCTCACTTCCACATTATGCACAGAAACACTCTGATCCACGAGACGTTAACATCAATGTACATCCTAACAAATACAAAACGTTTTAATGATTTTTCAACATGAGATAGTTTGTCTAAATATATATGCAGAAGGTACTGTAAATCTGTACAGCTCGTGCAAAGTGTGCGCAAGGTTCGAACTGCCAAGAACTGGCCAGCTGGCTCACCGTTGGCTCACAGGGCTCGCACGATTGAGGGCAAGCAGCTTTATGTAGTGGCAAATGTTTTCTCACCAACACCACTTTGTGTTTAAGGACGATTGCTTATTTAACAAATGTGCCAAAATGCATCCATAGCGTGCCAGAGCCCAACCTTGCCCTAGCGAGCAGCATCCTGCTAAGAGCACTGTGCAGAGCTCCTAGAACAGCAGGCACTGGTCCCAGGCTGTGACTCCCCCTAACAGTGCATTTCACTGCACTGCACCTGCACTGAGAAACCTCACACCACGTCTGAGTCAGCAAAGCCCATGAGGATGCAAATGGACTGCTCGCCAGTGTCTTTGGAGGAACACAAATGCAGCACCATGTTGTGAACTCAGTGCGCTCCAGTCCAGTGGGAGAGTTAATGGTGCTGATGTGGCCAAGCAGGGAGGCACACATGGGCACACAGCAACAGCACGGGATGTTACACGGACTTGCCCTCCCCTTCAGCTCCTCGGAAGTGACCATGTACATACACAAACCCTCTCCACCAGAAATGCACACGGCTGGCACTCACATCAAGCAAGAACAGGTTGCCCAAGCTGTGGATGCCGCATCCCGGGTGGTGTTCAAGGCCAGGTTGGATGAGGCCCTGGGCAGCCTGATCTGCCCACAGCACAGGGTCAGAATTAGATGGTGTTTAAGGTCCCTTCCAACCCAAACCACCCTATGACTCTAAGCTGCTGGACAAGGTGGAGGCAAGACCAACCCACTCAGACCCTCCATCAGTTCAGGCCGTGCCAGGTAGGCAGATTCCTTCCGACAGAATTCCTTTAACAATAAACTACACCAACACTTTGCATCATCACAGTGCCTCTACCTTGCCATTTCTCTGGAGATCACAAAGCTCTTTTTGAATATTTTAATATAAAGCACCTCGGCATGTCGGTGGGAGAAGAAAGCAGCGCTTCCATCCCACTGACGGGGAAGCCGGCACGGAGCCGCGGCACAGCCACACGCACCGCGGGGAGAGATCGGACATCTCCAAACCTTGGCTTCAGCTGCTAAGCCATCTTCCCTGGTTATTTAGCATAGAAAAATGCAGAATTAAGTTGAAAGTAATACCTAACTCCTGAGAAGCGTGCTTCGGCATTTTGACAGAGAGCTCATTTTTAAAATTAGGGATATTATACTTTCTCTTTCAGAGTGAATTCATTAGGCTTCAGCCTTCTCCTCGCAGTGAAGCAGCATCAAACACTCGTCCTCAACAGCCCCAGCTGGCCCAATACCTGACCTCAAATGCTCTGGCAGCGCAGTCATTTCGCACTGCAAAGCCAGTTTTCTTATTGATTTCTTCTCTAACTTAAAAAAAAAAAAAAAAGAGAAGAAAAAAGCATACTACTGGAATTGTAGTTATTAAAGCATCAGTTTGGATTAAAGATGCAAACAAAGAAAACTCCATCCTGCATTTTCTGAACAAAGAAACAAATCTGAGCTCATCTGCCACTCAGTCTAATTTTGAGATTACAGGACATACCCGGGAGCCTCGGGGCACAGAGAAAAGAAAGGCGCATTGTGAGACCTCTCACCTGCCACCACCTGCATGCTCCGAAGCCAGCGATTCTCCGCTGCCTGTCAAAAAAAAGGCTTCCAAATCTTTCTTAATTATTTTAAAATAGCTCTTTATTGAAAACTTGAGGTAAAAAAATACTGAAGAGGATCAGTTTTCTAGAGCTTCATGCGTCAGTATCTGGGGTACTGAGCGTTTTAACTGACCCAGAAATGGCTGATCAGCCTGAAAAGAAGACCTGTATGCAAAAATATGGATAAAACCAGTGCTCGGCACCCAGTGACACCACAGTCCAGTAACTGGCCCCAGCAGCCTCCAGACTGTGGCATGAAGAGCACCTCCATTCAGCTCCTGCAGGACGTGGACAGGACCAGCAGGACAGCAGAGAAAGTACAAAACACCGAGGACTGAATTAGGGGGAGCTACCATTTCTGTTCTCGCTTTGAATGTCTGGCTGAGCTCTTTACCAAACGATTTAAAATAGTCCGTATGAAGCTTATCATTTTCTATTCAGCTCCACAGATTTTCCCATTACGGCTATCGAGCTCCTAAGTGGCTTGTTGGCATCTTTAGAAGTTATAGTCCCCTGGATGCAGCGTCTAAAAACGGAAAGCAAAGATGATGCGCAATACTGGCTCTAATTATGCAGGAGCTCATTTCTGTGAATGACTACATTTGTTTCCAAAAAAAAAAAAAAAAAAAGAGGGACTTTATACAGGAACTGCTGGCACAGCCTCACGTTGTCTAGGAATGCTGACCCAAAATGTGACCATGCTTGGAAGAAAAATTAGTTCAGCAAATCCATGGAACAACTTTGAACGAAATAGAGAAGTGATTTATTTTTACTCATAAGAAGCCAGCTGTAGCTTAGTCCCCACGAGTGGTAACACCACAACATGTCCAGATCCTTCAGTATTTAGGTTATTAGTTCTCATATTTGCCTTTATCTCAGGATCTCAGAGTATTTTATTTCTCTTTTTATAAATGAGGCAAAAATACCTCAAAAATAGGACTAAGACACAAATTAGGAACAAAAAGAAAGCCCTAATTCCATGTATTTTCATTCTGTAGCTCTGAACTTTATGGTAAAAACCCAGCACTGCTACAGCCCAGGGGGGTTTCCAGCAATGGACAGCAGGCACTGATCTTCTGAACTCGATGAGGAAACTTCTGCAAGAAACCCGTGCAGGAGTGCGAGCTGCAGAAGGGCAGTAAAGTCAGCAAATTTACTTCCTATTGCAGTCAACAGTGACTATTAACGTTATTTTCATTTTTTAGCAAAAAGAAAGCAGAAAGAAAAATGTAAATGCACTGATAGCTGTTTTTCAGTGATGCCTCCCATTCCTGCCCCAAGTGTCATTAGCACACAGCTACGTTGGGCCATCCTAGGAACCAGGGCTGCGCTCCTCAGCAGGGCTGCAGTGTGACCCGTCACTCAGCAGGCCTGCTCCTCCTCCCTGCCCACTCGTTTCTCCTGACTTAGTAAATCAAAAGGTAAGTTTCTGCCTCTTTGCTCTTCTCAGCAAGAAAGGCAGCTAGGAGAACAGCACGGTCCCTTTGCATCTCCGCATCACCCTTTGGAGCAGGACTCTTCTCTCCCTCCTGAGCCAGAGCGAAGTGCGAGCTGCATCCACTTCAGTG
This sequence comes from Penelope pileata, assembly GCA_013396635.1. Classification (NCBI taxonomy): domain Eukaryota; kingdom Metazoa; phylum Chordata; class Aves; order Galliformes; family Cracidae; genus Penelope; species Penelope pileata. The sequence goes on from WBMW01000976.1 coordinate 1,172,392, forward strand.
CAGACCAAGAACTACAGATGTCTTTTGTTAGGCTGTTTTGACCTTTCACTGGGTTGTTTATGCAACCTCAGTGGTCCTCAGCTGACATTACACCTGCCCAGGGCAACTATATTCCATCAGCAAGGCTGGAGAGGGTCTCACTCACACCCCCATGGTGGCACATGGGACTTCTGGGTCCTAGCTTGGGCGTGCAAGACCACTGTCTGAAACCACCACAAGCACACGCATGCGCTCTCACACGTTCACACTTCCACATTATCTACAAAGAACTTTCATCTGGAAACCAACAATGTATGTGCTTATCCTTCTTCTCTTGCCTGACTCTGCCCTGTAACAAAAACCTTTTAATACTACCTATTACTTTTCAAAATTACTTTTTCAAAACAGAGGGACCATTTTGAGGGCAGAGTTAGAGGAATAACCACCACCAACAAAAACCTGGAAAACTCACTTTGAAGGAGAGCTCTTCCTGAGCATGCAAAGCGAGTCCTTTGAAAACCAGCCTGCAGAGGCAGGTGCCAAGTACTATCTAAACAGGATGGTAACCCAATTCTGAGCACTGCTTTCCATTTTCCATGCAGAGTCCCAGGGAAGCCACATACCTGCTGATGGTGAATGCCTGGCTGCTCACATCCGCATCCCCAGTGCATCAGCGCAGTGTGAGTGAGGCATCTGAGCTTGTCCAGACTCAGACCGTGGTTCTCACTCCCTATTGATGCCTGTGCCCGTGCCCAGCGCCCAGCACTGTGCTGCATCGTCTGCTTTGGTTTTTAGCATTCCTGCCCCACTGGGCAGTGTGCGCCTGAATGTGCTACCTCTGTTTGCAAGCTAATACATTATTTACACAAACTATTCAGGCACAGCTGCAAGGATATGAAACATTTATCAACAACGGGACTAGTTTGTCATTTTAAAATAATTATGCTTCTTTAAAGAAAGCAACAAATTCAGTTGTCCCAGAATTATTTATTAGATTGCGCAGACATGAAAGGACTCTTTCTTTTGGAAGGAGTCTCCACCCCAAATAAAGCTTTCATCAAAGCCGGGATATGGCCAGGCATCTCCTCCAGCCCTGCTGAGATGTGAGCAGGGCACCGCCTGGCCAATCCCCGTAGCTCTCTCTATGCTCCCCGTGCTGCATTGCCTCTTCACTCCTCCTCAAGCACAGCAGTCACAAGGACAAATGGAAACAGAAAGGCATCGGCATGCAAGTGCACAAGCCGGAGAGACCTGTGCTCTGGTGTGCTGTGCATCTTGCCAAGGAAAACACGATAGTCCAGACAAGAGGGCTTAGCACGGGATGCCAACAGCGATCAGATCAGTCAAAGGAACGACATCGCTTTGGCCAAGTGCTAACAGCTAGCAGATGGAGGGACATACTTGCCCTCATGATGTTGACTGTAGCAGAGGCCACACAATGACGCACAACTGCTTTCTTATACAGATGTGTTAATTCTGATATTCATTTTGAAATCTGTAATACGAGCCAATTTCCTTTTTTTTGAACCTTCCAGAGATAAGCATGGAGCAGGTACAAAGATACCCACAAAAGAGGCTTTTACATAGAATAACATCAGCTTCCAACCTCCTGTGAGCAATACCTGCGGCACCCAGCGCTGGCTGGTGAACAGGCTGCCAATTCCCTGCTGAGTCTGTGCTGTGTCCCCAAGGGGTACAAACGGGCCCGTCGGCTCTCTCCGCTAACTTCTCGGCAGCTGCTCTCCCCCAGCTCCCTCTCGTAGACTCCAGATGGTTTTTGATACAGGCACCTTCCTCCAGCAGCGCTGGGCACATCAGTGATTTCTGCCAACATCGGAGGCTAAAAATGAGCTGACCCGAAGCAGGAGTTTTTAGGCATCCTCATGCAGTGCAGACATCTTTTACATATAGTTTAAGGGACAATAGAACACAGTAAACCAAAATACTCTGCAGTGCTTGGTATCTGAAACAGGGCTTTTTATTTTAGAGAGCAGCAATTCTGAAAAGGATTATGGGGTCACTACAGACAAGCACCTCAAGGCTGTTACACAGGAGTGGATGAAGCCTTACACGCATCAACCACTGAACAGGGAAGAAATTCTCCCTGCGTACCCAGAGCTGGTGAGACAGACACCAGAAAACATTCAGTGCTAATACCCCTGCTTTTTTCAGGATGCTGAAAAAATGAAGACAGAGAACAGGGATAGAAAAATTATCTAAGGGACTGCAGTACATGCCTTACTAAGAGAGACTTAAAGACCTCTCCTTGTTCAGCTTATCGGAGAGAAGAAGCAGCTTGATTACAGCACCGAGTGTCTCTACAGAGAGAGAGAGAAGAGGAGCTGAGAGTTCTTCAACCCGCCGAGAAAGGGCACAACACCAGTCAGAAGGTGGAAGTTAACTGCGAAACAAACACCAATAGAAATCTGTGCCAGCGTTCCAGCTCCAGGTGGCTTCTCCATGGAGAGACCTCCTCACATGGGCAGGGAGTGCTTTCCGGGAGGACACGCACAACTCAGCCCCACTTGCTGCATTCAGTACAGGGGTAAACCGGGTGACCCAGAATGGGCTGTGATGTGCAGGAGATCAGACAAAGTAATCTCATGGTCCATCTGGCCTTCCGTTTTCTGTAAAAGCTTCTAATATCTTTTGCCTTAGAACTGTCCAGAGCACAAAACTGCTACCTCCAATATTTTAGCGTGCAAGCTTCATCAAATTAGATTATGGCTGAAGCGCGTGGGGACATTAAAAGGGGCAGCAGCTTCTGATAAGCAACTCCTGGACAGAACTACTTAGATCACTCTACTAAGCATTAGCAGACTGAGTTCAGTAACAAAAAACCTCCAGGATCTTTGCTCCTTCAGGCCAATGCATTCAACTTACTCAAGAACGGTTTCTCCAATGAAAGGACAGTCTAGAAAGTATCTATTACTGTACAGAGAGCAGTGATATGTGTCTGCAGGTCTGAGTTTGTGCCATCCCTATAAAACTCTTCACAGGACTCTTCCACGGGGATGACCATCAGGACCAGAGCACCAAACAAAAAGATTCGCTCTTTGACAATCATTTTAGTAAAATTAATTGTGGCATTCATACATTTACAGGGAAAAGGAAGAAAAAAACAAACAATGAAATCTGATGGCTAGGTGGAAATTTTAAAACGCTCTTTTTAATGGATTACTGAAACCCTCCGGAGCTCATCTGCAGATACTGGAAACAAGAATGGATAAACCTCGAAGCCTAGGGATTAGCAAAGTCATTACGACAATCACATTTTCCTTATGCGGAATATTTTGCTTTCTCCTCCCTGCATCTTTCAAAGGTTTATGATCTCTGTCTGGTAACACAGCCAGCTTTTCCACTGAAATGCACCAAGTCCTCTATAATTTACTTGGAAATATTGGCATTTATTATCCTTTGCAGTGAGTGGCTCTGTTGAAAACTATTTTCTCATCACACATTAAGGCTCCAGTAGAGGAGCATTGTAGAAGAACAGACATGCAGATCAGGGCTTGGCTTCATCTGCCCCATGCTCGGAGGGGAGCGAGGCCTGCACACCGCCATGGGGCCTCCCAGCACCCTTCTCTCACGCTGTGCCCTCCTCTCACGGTGCCCAGGAGGAGGCTTTCTCTGGCAGAAAGCCGACCGGCGGAGGAGGTGGGCAGCCTGCACCATGCCCACACCACAGTGTTGAGCTGGCTGTGGTTTGCAGCCTCCTCGCCTCGCTCGGCCCAGCACCCCTTGCAGGGTCCCCGCAGCGGCCTACCCACCGCGTGTGGAAGGACAGAGCAACTGCTGCCTCAGCAGATTCCCTGACAAAGTCATGGGAGAGCGTGGAAGGAATGTGGAAAAAAATGAAGTCTTTGCAGTGACATATGACTTTACTGTCTGTCCCAGTGCTGCCACAGATGTCAAAAGCCTCAGCAAACACTGCTTGAATGAGAGATTTGACAAAAGCTCCACAGAGAAGCCAAGGCAGAGGATTGATGACATTAACCCTTTCTTCTGTGAATTCTATCATAGCCAGTATTTTCAATCTCTTAGCGACCCCCAAACTTTTGACAAACGTGTAAACTCATCCTGCCCCAGGATATCAGAACACGGCCACCAACCCACTGCGTGCGCAGATCGCTGCTATGGCAAAATGTCCATGTGAATCCTCTGTCTGCATTTATCACAGCTGAAGAAGAGCATTCCCCTCAGCTGGGGTCTGACTGCACCTACGCTCCATCCAGGTGCAGGACAGGCCGCAGGGCAGCCCGGGATGGAGGTGAACATGCCGGTGCCCAGTGCCCAGGCATGGCAGCGCCATGCTGCTTCCCCTGCCGTACAGCCAGGTGCTGCTGCAAGCTGGCACCTGGCTCATCCAATTTAACCTCAGAGCCCTGTAATCCTCGTTGTGCAGATAAGGAGGTGAGCGGTGAGGTCAGGACGGAGCGGGCTCAGGGGACGGCCAGATGCTGCGTGGGAGCAGGAGCCGCGGGCTGGAGGCTGCAGCTGCCTGCGAAGGCCAAGCTGGGCTTTTTGGTTCAGCGGGATTGCAAGGCCAAGCACCAAGCAGGGACATCCCCTCCGGCTGGCCAGTGTCCAGCAGCAGCCAGGTCCTGCTGGGTCACAAAGGACAGGGCGGCAGCCTGTAGGCTGTCTGTCATCTCCGCACTGCTGAGCCACACTGGGAGCCGCATCAAAGTCAGTTTTTTCACTTTCCTGTTCGTTTGCCAGAGCCCTGCTAAAAGCCACCTTCAAATCCTGAAAGCACTCTGCTGCTTGCAGCAGTGCTGGCTCGAGGTCACACCATGCCGGTCTGCAAGCTCTCAAAACAGAGCACGTGAGCCTGGTGGGCTGCTGCGATGCTCTCTGCCCGGAGAGATGGCACAGCAGAGAGCATCCCCTGCCACCTTGGCCCCCCGGCTGCACAGCTTGAAAGATCTGGCTGCTGTTTTCACACGCTGGCAGCAGTGAGGCTGTTACTTTGTTCTGTCTGCTGCTTAGAAAAACACACCAAGGTCAAACAAAGAACATTACTCGGAGGCTCTTCCCAGCAGCATCAGGATTTGGGTGCCAAACAAAGGTTACACCAGCAGGAAAAACGCTTCTGCCTCTGACGTCTGTATGGTGACCCTGAACAGCCAGTGCAGGGCGAGCTTGTGCTTAGCCCGAGGACTGTTTGCAAAATGATCAATGACGCACGCAGATGGGCTCTTGCTTGTCTTGCTGCACACTGCAAATACTGCTTTTAACAATGAGATCTTGCTGAGCGGTTCTCAGTGCACCCAAACTGGGAAGCCCAAGATAAAACTGCGAACGGCAAGTGGCAAGATGCCCTGCCATCTTCCGAGAGGGGCTGAGCGGTCAGCCTGCTTCCCAGGCTCAGCCTGCGGGGCTATTTCAGCAGCGGTGAAAAGCAGAGGTGAAGAATGTCACCGACCCTCTGCGGCTGCTCTGAAGATCAGCCCGGCTTGCAGCGAGCTGTTGCACTGCTTGTAAGCTGCAAATCCTTTCCCACCCAGCTTCTGGAGCAATCCTGGTTCTTACAGCTGAAATTTTCTCCATTTCCAAATCAGATCTAATCAGAGCTTGTTTCTGTGGAGGTCTAAGTTAATAACAATACACGAGCACTAGTTTCGCTTGCAGAATCTCTAATTACTTTTGCTCATCGGTAGTTGGCTGCTACAGTGTGGTTGCTTCAAGTCCTCAAACCAAACTGAACTGAAAGCAAAGCTGAATTCATGTCTCTGGCAATGAGGTGAGGAAGGCCTGCAGGAGGCTGATCCCCACGTGAGCCCCGCTCTGAGCTCAGGCGGATGATAGTGGCCAGATTCTGCTCCCATTTACTCTGGTGTGAATCTCAGTGGAGTCGCTCTGGATTTACACTGACGTAGCTGAGAAAACAACCTGTCCTGTCCCAGCCTTCCTTCTTCAGTGACCACTCTTCTAAATCCTGGGAGCCACCTTAGCTCTGCTTCTCCTCGGGAGCTCCTGCCTTCCCCAAGCAGCTGGCTCGGCAAGTGCCGGGCTCTGAGGGTTTCCACACGGCTTTGCAGATGCTTTCAGTTGCAAGAGAACAGAAAGCCCAGAGGCACGCCGCCTGTTGTGCGTGCAGCCACTCGGCTAACAGGCCCAAGCGGCCCTGCCTGGGTCCCAGCACAAAGGCCAGCAGCACCACGGACATCAGAGCGTCACGTTCTGCATTCAAAGCTGCAGGGCTGTACTCTTTGGCACCAATGAAAGGCTGTTTTTGACAAAACTGAGTGATAAAACCCTACAAGAAACACTCATCCTCAAACTATCTGTGTGGCTTTTGCACACATCTGTTTCTCTCCTGTCCTCAAGAGATGTCTAAAATCTAATTAACCAATTAATTTGCAAATATATTCTAATTTATTCAAGGCAGATTTTCTTAGTGTTAAATTATCTGACAGTGAACCATACGCTGCACACAGGAACAGGACTTCATTAAAATACCAAAGGTTACACAAATGGAATAAAAATTATATTTGTACTACAGTCAGCACCTACTTATATCCCCTAATGAGAAAATGTGTTTGTATTTCCCTATTTCTAATTTGTTTTTGCATGTTTGGTGTAAACCTGTGGTTAATACATTTGCACTACCAAGCTACTACACCTAGTGCAGAAATCATGAATATCTGAGGAGGCCTCCACGTCCGCTGAACTTGTGAGAGAATTAAGACACATAAATAAATCACATCTCGGCCTGAGCGATGCCCCAGGTCCTTCTCTACAGAGGGCAGAGTCAGCGCGGGTTCGCCTCCCGCAGCAGGTAGCTCTCTGCTGGGAAATCTCAAGTCATCACCGCCAGCACTTGTGCAGATCGTGTCTGAAGGGGGAGGAAAAAAAGCTAATGCGTAGTTCTTGATTGCTGCATTGAAATGCTATTTTTTTCCCCACCTCGATAGCTGTGTGGGTACAAATATAACAGCTGGTTTCAATTCTGCCGGCTACTGGAGAGATTGTATCATTCACCGTGGCATGGCATCAGTCACAGCTACGCTCGGCCTTCTTGCAAGCGCAAGAGATGTGCTGTTGTGCTTGGCAAAAAGAGCCAACAAGAAAAAAAAAACAATACAAAAAACCTTTCCCTAGTTACTAACTATCCAAGTATTTTATTATAAAGCACTAACACAAACAAAAATACTCCTCCTGAAAACCCTGGGCCCAGAATTACCTCGTGAAGACATCAATACCTAACAGCTGTTTTCTTTTCTTGACGAGCAACTCAGTGTTTTATTACAGTGTATTACTCTACAATCGTACTATAGTCGATTAAGACCAAGCTACTGTTCTTCCAGGTGTATGTATATGTAAGTAGGACCAGTCCAATACTGAAAGACGCTCTAAATCTGTAACACGTTAAAAACAGAGGGGCTCCTCCCACAACAGGCCAGCGGCTGAGCTAGGAACAGTCTGGGCTCTCAGTGCTGCAAGCCCTCAGCTGTCATGGTGCATCCAAGCCTGCTTTCACGCCACCAGGGCCACATGTCCCCACCACGCTCCAAAAATGACGTCTTGCTCACGGCAGAGGGTGCAGGAGCTGAAGGAAGCAGCTGCATCCCGCCGAGCCCCAAGGAAGGGCTGGGGGCCCTGCGGCCATGCTGTGCCCCGTGACCTGGGCGGGCACGGTGCCTCCCTTGGGCTCACAAGCAGAGCAAGGTGCTCTGCTGAATGCACTCTTCTTAAGGGAAGGAAAGCAGCAGGAGTAGCTGGAGATTCTGGGAGGTGAATTAGGCTGAAAGACCTAAAGTTCAGCGAGGAGACTGGAGCTGCTCGGATGGGGAATGCACAGCCACCAGCAGTGCAAAAAGGCAGAGCTGGCACTCCCGTTTGTTTTCATTCCTACAATAAGAACAGCCAATATAAAGGAGGTGGATTTAAAGTGCTAAAAGTTTTTTAATTTTTCTTAAGCTGCAGCTTATAATTAAGCTGTGGAACTAATTGTCTCTAAATATAATTGAGGCCAGGAACTTCTGTGAGATCAGAGAAAGAATGAGCAATAGATAATGAGACTATCACAGCTAAGTTATATTCAACACACAGAGCGGCAGGGATGCGCAAACTCCGCGCTGCCAGGGTGCACCTCAGCCTGGAGGAAAGGAAGAGGCTGGCCCTGGGGAGAGCAATTGCACAGTCACCCCTCATGGCTTTTAACATCAAAATACACGTCACCGGGTAAGGGAGCTGTCTCCAGCCATCCACACTGGATATCGCTGCCTCCTATTTCCCCAGCTCTTCTCTTGGAGATAAAACCCAGGAGAAGAGCAACACTGAAGGAAATGAAAAATGTTGTCAGGGGACCACAGTGCAGACACGGGACCTGAAACCAGATCTGAGATATATAGCTGCACGTGAAACACGCAGAAGGCAAATGCTCAGTTCTGAGGGCGGCAGCAGGGGTGAACCGTTTGAGTTTCCTACCACGGCTCGTTACATCAGCAGAACCTGTTCACTTGGTTCCACATGGCCAGTTATTCCTCCTAAAAGCTTTTGAATTTATTTATTTTTGCTCATACCCAACCCAAGGCATCAAGCTGCGCAGCTGTTTATTTGCTTGCTGCGCTGGTCGCAGACACAGCTACCCCAAACCACTCGGGACTGAGAATGAAACTCTTGTGACTTCACAAACAAACCGCAAAAATCTCCTCATAAAGAATCTCAATTATTTGTAGCCTTTGACTTGAACCTCCAGCCTGTGGTTGAAGACCTTTGAGCCCTCAAATAACAACAGGAAGCTGCTGGGTTTTGCCCCACTCAGAGGCTTTCTCGTCCTGTAAGCTGCACGTATTTACACACTTGCCCATAATGTACCACTTTAAAACTGTGCAGTTAGACAACAGTTCTCTGGTTTTGTTATTAACACACTGCCAAAGCTTCCACCATTGGCTGAAAGTGCAAAAAGTGTGAAACTTAAAAAAGGCTGATCAAAAGTGGCTCCTGTTTTAGCGACAGCTTAAGCTATTAAAATATATTCAGCATCATCTGCCTTAATGTCAGCCCCAGTAAATTACTGTCCTGATACAGATGATCCTAGAAGGAGAGCACAATTTCTTCTACATTTTTCATGTAAAGCGGGTGACACTTTCTACCTTGCTCGAGCAGGGTCTACCACTGCAGATACATTTCATATGCACCCTGCTTTCGGCTCGCCTCTCAAATGGCAGCGGACTCTCTCAGATCTCCCTGACAAGCTTTAGCTTATTTAATACTCGCTCAATATTTTCATTTTAGCTGCTGGGAGAGGAAAATAAGGTGGGGAAAAGTCTGAAATTGTCACACCAAAGGGCATTGCCTATAATCATGGAGCCATGATTTAAAGCTAAGTGACAGTCTATAATTGAATTGTCTGGGACTGCCTACGGTTTATTTACTGAATTCAAACACATTGCACGGGGGTCAAAAGAGTGCAGGTCTTTACTCATTCAAGCGAGAGGGGGGCACTGATGCTCTGGGTACCTCTGGCACTGAGGAACCCCCTACACATATCCTGCCTCCTACATCAGCTTCAGCAGAGCGGCAGCAAGGCATCGCCTTGCTGAGAAGGGGAAAGCCATGCCCACCAGCATGGGGCTTCCCAGCTGGAAGGGATCCACCAAAGGGGACATTCAGGCTAGATGTTAGGAGGACATTTTTTACTCAGAGGGTGGTGAGGCACTGGCACAGCTTCCCAGAAAAGCTGTGTATGCTCGTCCCTGGAGGTGCTCAAGGCCAGGTTGGATGGGCCCTGGGCAGCCTTAGCTGGTGGTGGCACCCAGCCCATGGCAGGGGGGTGGAACTAGATGGGCTCTAAGGTCCCCTCCAACCCAAACCATTCTGTGATTCTGTGAAGTCTCCCTAGATGCGGGCTTCAGCAGAGCCATTTCTCAAGCCTTCACCTCCGTGCCCACCTTCTCCTGGGGCTCTGTGGGGTTAGACAGCCTCCTGCAAGCGGGCACAGCTTCTCCTTGCACCTGCACAATGCTTTTCATGCTTTGTGGGATCATGCTTACAGGGATCGCCAGGCTGCTAACAGCAGTGACAAAGTATCACTAAGGATGACGCCAGGCTCTGAGCCCAGAGGACAAAACCTGATAAACCCCCCCTGCTCTGGGGACAGGGCAGGCAGGAGGCTGCGTGGCAGCCTGGGCTCACAGGGTACTGCCATGCCCCTGGCAGCCTCCAAGCCCGGATGGATGAATGAACACACGTGGAATGACTGCGGCATCTGTCCCAGTGTGCAGAAGTACAAAGGGAAGGTCTGAGGCCAGCAGCACATTCAGCATGGAGGAGCTAACGCACGATGTGTTAGTCACCAGCCGGGGCCAGTGAAGGGCTCCACTTTTCAGAAGACACAGAATAAAAGGAATTTTATGTTTATGACACGCTTTTCCCAGCAAGTATGCAGCCTGGTATTTTGGGTATTCTATCATTCTTGTATATAAAACTGCAGACTTACAGAAACGTTCCTGCAAATCTACTGGAAGGGCTGTTGCATGCTATGCCATATTTTAAAGACACGTTGTTGTCAATGCCGATCACCCTTCTGGTCAGCCAACAGCAGGCACCTATTAGAGGGGATAACGACACCTTCCCTGGTACAAACAGCTGCCCATGATCAGCAGGTGGGGAGAACCAACATAAATATGTGCACAGAACAATGCGCTCAGAGCCCGTGTGCTTGGTGTGGCTCACACTGACCCGACCTGGGCTGGAGGCAGATCCCCTCCTGGCACGGTGGGCACACAGCATCTCTGGCTATGCAAGAAGATGAGTGACGCTGGATGGGGCCGAACAGCCCTGTCCGACCTGGTGAAGGCTGGGGCACCAACACAGGGCTCAGCTCAGGGGTTTGGGGCTCACCCAGCCCCATGGCCAGCTCTCCTGGAAAACCCCAAGGAGGGAGAAGATATCAAGTGGGTGAAGCCCGAGTTTTAGGGACTTGTCATTCACACTGTGGCAAAACTACAGCTATGAGTGAGAAAAAATAACAAGGTCCCAAATCTGCATGAAAACATTTTTGCAGGATTTTGTTCCTGAAGAGGTAAACTGTTCCCACAAGGTCTATTTCTGAAGATTTTCTTTTCAAGAGATCAGAAAAAGTCTTCATGTTGAAATTTCTCAGTGAAAAGTTTTTACAGGAACCACACTTGGACGGAGGACAGCGGTGACAGAGCAGAGGAAACCACGGAACACTGTTGGGCCTGGAAATCCCACTGTGTGGCTGAAAGTATGCATGGCTCCTCTGTCCCTACAGCAGAGTAACTTCACGTCTTTGGGGATAATAAACTGCCTACAGGACTGTTTATCATTTCAATTCACGCATGGTAAGCCTTAGAGCCAACACTTTTGGCTGTCCCTAGAAGGGAAAGGGATGAGAAGGGCATTTTTTGGCCTTGGGATTAAAACCAGGGTAGGAATTGCTCCATCGCTTTGTGAAGCCAGGGGAAGGGCTGCCTACATCAGTCCCTTGATAGCAGATGTTTGATTTTAGGTGATTTTTTCCAATTGCTTTTGAACAGATTGCAGGGTCACATTCCAGCAGAGTCTCTATGTGTGCCGGGTTCGGTTCTCAGGCCGAAGCCCAAAACTCAGAGGTTTTGGTTTTTACAGGAATGTTTTGCGAATCCCCTGAGAATCTGCCCTTGCGCCCCCATCGCACGATTTCTGGAAGGAAATGATGTGTCTGTACCAGAAACAGCCTCTGAATCATCTGCCACATGCTTCCTCTTTCACACAGAGGGAAAATCTTGTCCTAATTCCTTCCACCCCCCTCAGAAAAATCCACCGAACCCTTCAGCTTGCGCTCCCCATGGACAGGAATTATAAGAGCTCCATGCTCCCCACTTTGCCCTCAGCATTCTCCTGGCCACTGGCTGGAAAATGCCAAGTGATGAATGGACAATGACACAAGAAGACTGCAAGAAACACGTAGGAGAGTGGCTCAAAAGACACACTTCTGCCCACCAGCCCTTGCATGGAGTCAATTCGGCTTCTTTTCTGCCTGCTCATGGCAGCTGAGGCAGGCTGGGCCCTGCCAGAACACAACCTGCTGCCCAGCATGTCCCCTGGGCTGGGGACAGGAGCTCTGGGTGAAGATCTGCACTTTGGTGCCCAGACAATGGCACCTCACATTGCGACTGGGAGATGCTATGGAAACGTGTGTGACATTTCATGCTGTCAGAGGAAAAATAAATGCCCCTAAAAGGCTGAACACCAACAACTTGACTTTTTGCTCTGCAGCAATTAAGAAGAATTAAGAATGCTGGAGAGAGAACATTTAGCCATGGGGAAGGGGAGCGCAGGTGGCTCCGCTGCTCAGCCCCATGGCATCGCCTTGTGCTGGGTGTGAGAGCCTGGGGATGGCAAGTCCCTGGGATAACCTGGAAATGGTGCCTGTGAAATGCTGTGCGAACCTCTCTGTGCAAGGAACCTGCTCCCAGGCAGCCCCCCAGCCAAGGAGAGCACCGTCTAATATTCAGCACCTCAATGCTCCTGCAGACCTGGCCTCGAGCATTTGCCCAGGCTCGAGCTCTGGGATGCCAGCCTGGCCCTACAGAAAGCACTGAAAGGGGTCTGATCCCTTCTCCCAGCGCCAGGCTGGGAGGCCACGGCAAGTGCTTGTGGCACAGCCCCAGCCCTCCCCATATCGGTCACGGCAGTGCTTCATCTGCCTGAGCCCAGAGCACGTTACTGCACAGGTTAGAGAGAGGGGTGCAAGCAAACCAGTTCTGAGAAATGAACCAAAGCAGCAATTTATTTCAGACTTAAATGGTTCTCTGCAAGTAACAGGCTTTATTTGGACTTTGGGAGATAACTGGGTTGGTCAGTGACTGAAAAATCTGACTCATGCCCTCACTGCTAAATCCCAACTCAGCAGAGGCTCCTTCCTCTCCAGCCTCAGCTGTGGTGAGGTGGGGACTTGTGGGTGCACAAGGAAACCCCACGTGCACAGCTTGTCCCACCTCATCTCGCTGCCCAAACGCTATCGCTGTGTCACCACGCAGAAAGGCCTCACGTTCTGCAGGGGTGAGCCAGCTGTCCCGAGTGCTGTGGGATGGTCCCACGGCCCTTTCCAGCAGCCCACCCCACAGCAGGACGGGGCAGCCCCACACCAGGCGCTGGCCACTGGCATCCCCGGGGCAGCCCACACCCTCACCTCAAGCCGGTCCTGGGGGACTTGTTAACATCATCCCTTACTGTAAAGAGACATAAATAAGAGACATTACATCTTGCCTAACTTCATGTTGAATGCTGCTAATCATTGTGGCTCCATTGCTCCCAGACTGAGCGAGGTGCTGACAGCTCTGCCAGCCCCGTCCTGCTGTGCTCATGGGCCCAGCACGTGGCTGCCGGCCGCAGAAATGGCCCCGAGATGTGGCTCCTCAGCCCTGTGGTGCCTGTGGCTGTTCTGGGGGAAGCAGGAGGCCCTGTCCTGTCCCCCGGCATTTTAAGCAGCTCCCAAGGATTCGAGAGGAGTTTTCCTTGTAAAGATGCAGACATCGTGCAGCTCAAGAGCAGGAGCAACAAACTGATGGACCAAAGCTATTTTTTAGGCTGGCCACGTTCTGAAAGGCTATTTGGCAGGGTCTGCTGTGTGTTCAGAGACCTGGGCTTTATTTCACCACATTGATGAACTATGCTTTTGAACTTTCTGTGTTTTAAGCCATTGCCCATTACCACTTACAACGCTATAGATTTTCAAATGCTGCTGGAAAATAACCCTGTATTTCAGCAGGGTGCTGGAAAACACTGTGAACAAGGGCAGCCAGGAGCCGGGCCCCAGGCTACCCCAACACTGGGGCTACAAAGTCCCCATGCAGCAGCGGTGCTGGGCGCTTCCTGCAGTGCAGGGAGCGAGGGCTGAACACAATCGAGGCGCAATGAGACGTCCCTGCAGGGGCTGAGCACCAGCCAACGCTCCAAGGCACCCGGGAGCTGCTGGCCCGTGGAACTTTGGGTTCCTTTTGTGCTGACTGCACCTGAAATGCTCAGCTCAGAAGGGCAAAAGTGTGCAACAGGGAACAGAGACTTCGGATGAGTCACTTTTCTTTCAGGAATACGCTTCTCTCTCATTTTATATCAAGCTTGAAAACAGCATCTCAGCAGGCTTCTGCTTACTTGAATAGAGGTTAATAAATTACTCTGCTTGAAAAATGTCCATATGTTTCAGACAGTGAGCTTCTGCTTGGAAGTTCCTTTAAAATCTGTTTTCACACTGATGGAATAAAACCAACTGCTTTTCAGCTTTTTTTTCCCTCCTGGCAACACCTCTTAGACACCAAAGAAGCACCCAAACCCACCCATGGCAAGCTCAAGCAGCACCACAATTAGTCACAATTAGGCCAAAGCACCCTGAGAGCGTGTCCTCGCCGCCCTCCTTCCCCAAGGCATCTGCAGCATCCGCGTGCTCAGGCTCCCTGAGGCTGGAAGCCTGCAGGCACACGTCCCCGCGACATCCACCACGACTGCGTTAACGGGATGAAGTCCTGGGAGCCCTCCAAGCACCTTGTCCCACTCTGCCACGCACTCCTGCCCTCCAGCACAGCCTCCCCACGTACTCAGGACCTGTTTGTGGAGCCGAGCATCCCCATGCTGATGGGCACTGACAAGAGAGGTCTTGAGCTGAAAATGAGCACACAGATCCTGACTGGAGCTCATCACATGAGGATGAGGCCCACGTGTCTGAAACCAGAGCTCTGGATGTGGCTGCTTGGCTTCTCCTCGCGTTCTCTAGAAACATAACCTACAGTTCAAAGAAAAATTGCTTAAATGGAGAAGAATGCCTTCGTTAAAGTTGATTATGAAAAGAGCTTCACTGATTAATTTATTTCCAGCAGGCACTGACAATGCATTGAAATCAACTGTTTTAGTGAAAATACTGGATTGAACATTTTTTGCTGAGAAGTCCTATTTGGTTTTAATATTTTAAGTGGTGGAAAAAGTCTGGATTTCTGTTTAAAAAGGCTTTTTGTTTAAAAATGAAGTTTTTTAAAAAAAGCAAGAGCTTAGAATCCAAGTGGGGTCAATTGGCTTTCTTTTATTTCCTGTTTTCTTCAGCTTGAATTTCATCTCTGCCTCAGAGTCTTCCCATATTTCATAATCATATTTTCCCATTAAAAATGAGCTTCTTGTTGCTGGAAGAACACCCTCAAAATCATGGGAGAGCAACTTGATGCCAAACAGTACTGGAAAAATGATTACCCTGAGCACACAAAGCATCCCCACACGTTCTCAAGGTGAAACTCCATTCCCTTGAAGAGGTCTGATACAAGACTTAACAAATAGAAATTTTTTTTGGATACTTTCCTAATCTTTCAATTATCGTAGATGTCAATTGTACCACATTCTTTGTAAAGTATCCTGAGACTTCAACGGCACGTACACTTACAAGTTGTGATTTCTGCAACTGGGGAGCCAGAATCCCATAAGAGAATTATATGCCAGATACAGTGGGCAAAGCGTGTGACTTATGTGCAAACCGCCGTGCAGCAAACAGGAGAGACACTGCTGCTAACAATCTGTAAATAAAGGGAAAGTGGCTTTTTCGATTTCGCAATTAAGCAAGATAATACTTTCATCAATTATATTTTTATGTGACATATTCCCAATATGGAGATAATAAATGGTATTATGCCTCTTGGTTAACAGCTCACAGAAAATCCATTTAATTGTCCCTGCTTTTGCAGAAAGTAACACCCTTTGTAAACCATCCCCTATATCATAAACACGACCATATATTCCTGGAAGTGCAGTTCAGCTTGACATGCCATTACTCACTAATTAGCAACGTCTAAATCCCAATCTGATGACACTCCTCTGCACAGAGGATAAGTTTCCCCCTGGAAAGCAAAGCCAGGATTATGCTGACCCTTCCCGAAGTCCCCGGGGCAGGCGATGACCGATGTGCGTGGCACAGGGACAGACCGAGGGGCAGCGGGATGGAGAGGGCAGTTTTGGGGACGGTTGATGGCGGTTTGGCAAAAGAGGGTGGAAAACCCAAGTCACTGCCGCTCAGGGGCTGCGGTGGGATCCAGCCTCTCTTTTAGGGCACTACAGCAGATATGAGTTCTAGGCCCTTATTTTTTTGGAACAGGTTGTCTCCCAGCCACCCCACCCTTCTACTCCGTGTAAGCAATGCAGCTGACAGACCTGGTGCTCAGCAGCTATTCTTAGAGCTCCCTTTATGTCATGAAACACTTCATCCCTAAATTTCATCCAACATAGTCCAGCTTCATTTGGGTCGCTGTTCTACATCAAAGCACACCGTGGCAGGCAGCCGCAGCCTCATCCATCTTCCCTGCTCGGGGTCTGAACATGACTGACGTGCTCATGGTTTGCCGATTACCCATTCATTTCAGTGCAGAACGACGCTACTGAACACTATTCCAGTTAGAACCCAAAATCCTGGAGAGAAATCTCCGGAATGTTCCAGAAGTTGGGTGCCTAAGCACCTGAGCCTGCTGAGCAACCAGCTCTCAGACCTCACAGTCGGCATCATCAGCTACAAGTGCAACCCTCGAGACAAACTGATCCTTGCTGGTTTCTCCACTTCCTTTAAGGGAGATGCCTGAACACCACGCGCTGTGCTGAAGGCTCTGCTGCTTGAGCACAGCCACCTTCCCCAGAGCACTGCCACTGCTCAACCCCTCCGACCCCGTGGGTGACAGCCTTCCCCCGCCTGGAACATATGGTGCCAGGCTTATGGAAAATAAGCAAACGTGTACCTGCTTTAGGCTTTAACTTCACCCAGGTGGGTGGTGAGAGAACAGCTCAGAAGCAGAGCCACGACACAGAGTAACCGCAACTTCTGTTCTGCAAAGCTTTGTAAAGAGGCAAAAAAACCTGTATCTCCTATTTCCAAGGCAGGTTGCTTCCCCTAATTAGTGAGTCAGCTCTGCTAATAAAGATTACAACAGGGCATTAAAGCAATGCTGAAGATGGGAGTATTTATGCAGGTCAGTGGGGGTTTTCCTAAACATTTTGATTACAACTTTAACTGCACTAAAACACATGCAAAAACCCTATCATTAAATTTAAACAGCCTGATGATATGCGGTACAGGACTATGAGAACCACAAATAAATTGCTGTAATCTGCCATGCTGTCACTTACTCCTGCTCCTCAGCAGCCATAATTGACTAATAGGATAATAAGGTGGCAGCTTACGAAGCTGAAGGCTGTACTCCATTGTTTTAAATGCCCTTGAGGAGAAAATACTCCAAGTCAAGAAGACGAAGTGGCCCGATCACAATCACCTCCCTTGATTCAAGAAATTCAAATGCTCCTCCGGACTCCCGGATGGCTCGGTGTAAAGGCACTGCCATCCCTGCCTGTTCTGCAGGGTGACAAATGTGCAGGTGTCTAACTTGTAATAGTTCTGCCTGGCCACGATGCCCTTGCTCATGAGCCATTTTGCTATTCATAGAATTACAGAATGGTTTGGGATGGAAGGGATTTTAAAGATCATCCAGTCCCAACCCCCCTGCCATGCCCAGGGACATACCTCCCACCAAATCGGGCTGCCCAGGGCCCCATCCAGCCTGGCCTTGGGGCATCTACATTCCCTGGGCAGCCTGTTTCAGTGCCTTGCTACCCTATGACTAAAGAATTTCTTCCTCGTGTCTACTGTAAATCTGTCCTCTTTTAGTTTAAAATCCCTTGTCCTATCCCTACACTCCCCCACAGAGAGTCCACTCACATCCTTCTTGTGAGCCCCCTTCAAGAACTGGAAGGCCGCGATGAGGTTTCCCTGGAACCTTCTCCAGACTGAACAAGCCCATCTCTGTCAGGCTCTCCCCACAGGAGAGGTGCTCCAGCCCTCTGATCACTCTCCCGGCCTCCTCTGGACACGCTCCAACAGCCCTGTGTCCTTCTTGTGCTGGAGGCCCCAAGAGCTGAGCACAGTACTGCAGGTGGAGCCTCACAGGAGAGAGACCCAGCAGCCCCATCTCAATCCCGCACTGCAGGGCCGGGCTCCCTCCTGCAGCAGGAGCACTGCTGCCCTGCATGGCGACCTGGCTCCTCCAGGACTGCCCCAGAGGAGAGGACCTGCCAGCACCCCTAGAGAAGAGGGGAGCCCTGTGACTGCAGAGGAGAGCGGCCGAGGCCCCCCCTGCAGCCGGGCCCTGCAGGGTCCTGCCCCGCAGCCATGGCTGTGGCACCCTGACACAGCCCCAGCACCTTCATGGGGAGCAGGGAGGGATCAAAACCCCAATTACGGAAAAGTCAGAAATAGGATTGCAGAATCAAAGATGGGATTGCTCTGGCAGCACCCAGAGCTGAGAGTTGGGCTTAGAAACTACTAAAGGTTTTTTTTTTTTTGTCTTTTAAGGACTTAGTTCCCTTGGTTTAAGAATAAGGATTAACTCTTGATTTGAGCTGTCGCCTTTAACCTCATCTAACGACAGAGCTGGAGAGGACTGCTGTTTGTCCACAGTTCAGACTGTTTACAGCACGGCACAGGTTCTTAGAAATAAAATATTCCTCAACAGTTTGCTGCTAGGTCCATTGGTGCATGCAGTGTCAGCAAGTGAAACAGTATCTTTACTCAATGCTCTAAGAAAGTTTCAGGCTGGGTAATAACTACTCCTTAATAATGCAAATTACTGAAAATAATGAGAACATTTGCATGCTTCCTCAACAAAGAGGGGCATTTCAAAGTCTCGGGGAGCAGCCCAGGCAATAAGAAATGTTCTTGTTCTCATGTGTCAAACTGCTTTGCTTTTCCTCTTTCCTGCTGACCGAGGGGTTTCATGCTGGAAATGCTAATCGTGCTCTCGTTTGCCATCACTCACCCTCCTGTTCTTACTGTCTATAGAAACCTGCAATTCACCCAAATCCCCGTCAACCACAGCATTCACTACAGCACATCTATATGCCCACACATGCTTTCCCCAGGAACTCCTCCACACATCCACACGCATGAATCACCACGGAATTCACAGCAAAGGCTGAAATCTCCTAAGTGTTGAGCTAAAGAAGATGAATCCTCTCGTTTTTCTCCCTGCTGCCAAGTTCTTAGCGTTACACTCATGCAATCATCAGATTAAAAGGCTGGTTTCCACAAACTTTGAAATCGAGCTTATTTGAGAGCGAGAAGATTAGAAGCCAAGGGTGCCTTCTGCAGAGGACTGCCTGGACGAGCTGAGGCATCATTAAGGAAACATGAAAACAAAGACAGCAAATATTTGCCAAGGAATCAACAGGAACGTAAAACAATTTGAGTAATAATATGAAAGTAAGAGATTTAGGGTCCCTAAAGCAGTCCAAGAATGCTGTTAGAGGCTAGCACAAGAAACTTGAGGGAAAGCCCTCTCAGCTGACACACAAGTGAAAATGGTGGTTTGTTGATGGCAGGCAAGATGCAAAGTCAAACTCTATGATAAAATCTAGGTTTTTAAGGGTTCTTCCAACCATAACCCACGCACGATGTCCATGCATCACAAAGGGCTCATCCACTGGAGACGCACCTTGGCAATTCACATTTGCTCAAAAAATTTCTAAAACAGACCAGCTTTGTACCAGGAGGCTTTATGTCAAACCAGGTATCATCTGTTGTCCGGTACGAAGCTGGCACGAAACCAGAAAGGCAGCAGTGCTCCATATCCTGTGCTCTGGCTAATTGAACAGAAACACAACCAGCTGAGTCTGCCAGACCTGGAAAGAGTCCTGCTGGGTGATCTGGTTGTTCCCGATCTGGCAGGACTGCCTGGCACTCCAACCTGAGCAGAGACAGCCAGAAGTCACCGGTTCCTCCACACTCATGAAGAATAACTTTAGTGCATCCTGACACTGCACTGCAAGAAGGTGGACGTGGTGGCCCTTCTGCTGCAGAACTGACACTGACCCCAGGAGAGCAATGCAGTGTCTGCTGTCTTTTTAGGTGTCCCAGAGTCTTCTGCACAGCCTCCATGTGCTCCTCCCAAAGGTTGCAGATGTCCCAAGCCACATATGCCAGGCCTGCGCAGATGCCCTGGATGCATCTCGATTGCTTGAGACGTCCAAAGCCCTCTCCTGAGGTCCCCACTGTGCTGATGAAGAAGCAAGATCTCATGGGAACCATTAGCACCGTGCATTCCATCCAACAAGACTGCTTGCAGGAGCCTACAAAGCACCTTCCAGAAAGAGAGAAACCCAGTTTACCTTGTGGTAGGGTTTTCTGGAGGGAAACACCTCAGCTGTGACTGACACATCACACTCACTAACACAGCACAGCGGTTCTGGGAAATCTTCACTTTCAGTTATATTTGTGGAACCCAGGAAAATGCCAAGATGCGATGTCTGAAGAAAAAATCAGCTTGGGATTGCTTTCAACCCCTAACACCACACTGCTGTCTCAGGTTTAAAAGCCAGGTGGTTCAATCACACTTAAGCTACCCCTGCACAACAAGATCCTGAAAAATGATTGCTGAGACGTAACAGTCTGACTGCGACTCCTCTGATAATGGAGGGCGTGAAGATTCTTGAAAATGCTATCCAAAACGTTTACATTTCCTTTCTAAAGAGAAACACTGTGAAGAGAAGCAACAAGTAAAAATAAAGACTCCAGTTTTTCCATTTCACCTGTGCTATTTATTTACAATAGGAAGCTCAGAATGACCAGCTAACTCTGAATGTAGCACAGAGGGTAGCAGAAATGAATGAACAGCACTTTCCAGACCTTAGATAATGACAGCCATCAGCTCAGAAGACAGTGTGGGAAATGACTTCCAGGGGAAGCCCTGATTTGCTGTTACGCAAGGAAAAAAAACACCAAAACTTAAAACTCTATTATGTTTTCCATAATCTGCACAAAACTTTGTGATGGATAACAGGGTCTTCCGAATGATCCTAAAACATCTCTTCAATGAAAGGTCACTTGCCTGTATATAGATCTATCTGAATGCATTTATGCTGATGTAATATGCGTTCTCCCACTACAGAGAAAAGGTTGCATTCAGGGAAAGCACTTATCAAGATTAAATTTACATTTTCTGAGATTGTCCAAAAGTGCTTTTCATGAAGAACAACTGCAGAAGCCACGTTCGCATTTAGAACAACTGCAAAAAGCCTTTTCTGAAATAGGCTTTGCTACTCCTGGAACTGAAAGCCCTAGAAAATCCACAAAAGGCTTGAGTTACTGTTTTTAAAGAAAAGTGTTGATTGCTCTGAGATTAAAGAAGTATCAAAATTAATTCAGAATTTAACCTAAATGAGAGAGGTTCATACACTGACCCGCACACGGAGCTCCATCTCTGACTCAGGACCTCCAGAGCCATGTCTGCACACATCAGCGTGCACAAAACACCCATGCTGTGTTTATGCAGGTCTCAGCCCAGTAGAAAACACATTTCCTACATGTGAGCTTGCACTTTTACACCAGAAACATGCACGCTGTACATGAGGGATACATATGCAAGAAACTCATGAGGTTGCAGGAAAAGAAGTCCCCATGTTTTACATCCACTACTACACAGTTTAACACAAAAAGCAAAAAATAAACAACAAAACCAAACAATTACAGCAAGGTTCAGAAGCAATTTCTGCTGTTTGAAGAATATGTGCTTCAAACCAGAACCAAACCCTATGAAGACTCAGAGCAGCTCTGCTCCTTTCTCCTCCACACACACCCCTGAGCTGAAGCCTCGTGTCCTCACTTTGGATGTGGGATATGTATATTCAGAGTAGCCCTTATCAACAAAAAACACTCTCCCAAGTTTAGCAAGTTGAGCTGAGTTGTTTGGATGACGTTAGCAAAGTCATTTGCCAAATGGGTTGCTACAGCTCAAAATTCCTGACCACAAGAAGAGAATTATTGGACAAATTAATCCTTCCTGGTCTGTGCTCTGAAACATCAACAATTTGTCTGGGCTGCAGTCTGCGCTGAACCTTTTCCGGTGTCCTGTGAGAAATGAGTCTGGTATGCTCCGTCCGGCTTCCAGAGACCTAATGTTGCTGCTCCACAAACATGACAGCCTCGGCTATT
This sequence comes from Penelope pileata, assembly GCA_013396635.1. NCBI lineage: Eukaryota > Metazoa > Chordata > Aves > Galliformes > Cracidae > Penelope > Penelope pileata. Next base: position 1,194,329 of record WBMW01000976.1, read on the forward strand.
GTTACCCTTGCTGGCAGTGATTGCCAGAGACCTCAAAGCCTGAACATGCCTCAAACCAGCAGTCACTAACCGCCAGAAGGAGCCTGTCTGCAAAGCCAGGGAGCTTCGCTGCTCCGCTGGCAGCCCCAAGACCTGGCTTTATGCAAGAGGAGGAGCCACGGGCAAGTCGAAAGAATGACTGAAAGAGTTTGCTGTATCACTGCTATCTGTGCTGGGACTGTATTCCTTTCCTAGAAATGTCATTAATTATGTAGCACTGAAAACGAAAAGCTAAGAGCCATTGCTTAAAAGCATTCTCATTTTGAATAATTTTTGCCACTCATAGGCATTAAACACTCAGGCTTGAAATAAACAATTTGGAGAGATTACTATCACACTGAAGAGGCCCAGTAAGCAAAGAGCAGCTTCATTTTACACTGTTTGTTCTGTTTTTGCTAGAAATGATTTGAAAAGTGTAAAAATTTGGTATGCTAGATCACCAGCATCTTAGTTCTCTGAGATGGTTTTACTCCTTTCCTCTCATTTCTGAATGCACTGAGGATATTCTCCTGTGTCACTTTAAGAAATGCATAACTTCACTGCCAAAACCAACAGCAGTAAACAAAAAGACCAAGCTAGGATATGTTTCTATGCATATGCATGGAAACATACATCAGACAAGAATACAGCAGCCTTCTCATCCAGCAGCTCCCTTCAGCTCTAAAAAAATGATTCCCCAAATCCTCGTTCTTGGCCAAATTTGATTTACCTTGATGAATATTCCATAAAGCTTTTTTCTCCTTTCCTCTCAAGGCAGAAAAAAAATCCAAGTAATTAAAGAACAAGAATAGCCTCCTCCTGACTAGCAATAAAAGTTGATTGCTCTCACCAAGTCTCCTGCTTCCAAACAGCAAGCTTTTCTCTTCAGCCTGAGAGAAACTCTACCCTGGTCTGCAGCAAGGAGCTAGTTGACTTCTGGTGATATTTAATGTATTTGCACCTCTAGGAAGTGGCAGGAAAGCAAAGGATAGCAGTGCTAAGGGACAAGATGAGATCTGTTGTGTCTGGTGGCGGTGGCCCAAGTCTGAAGGCATGATGTGCTTCTCGGCCCTGAGACAGCATCCCTGCAGCAACACCCTTTGGCCAGGCTGTTTGTGAGCTAACGCAAAGGTAGAAGGAATTTAAGATCAACCATGCTGCTGTGCTGCTAGCAGCTATTCAGCATACTGCCTTGCAGAAATCTGGGAGAGGTATTCTGAGCAAATAAGGTCACACCTGCTTCTTTCCATGGTGGTCTGACATCTCAAAATGATAAATTGGACCTTTCCTCCTCCCTTCCTTCTTCTTCCTCGAAGAGACAACATGCCAAGAAATCAAGGCTGACCAGCTCCGGGTTATTTTGCTCTTCATCAAATGAAACCTCTATCAGTGGCCAAAGCAAAAGGAAATAATAGAGGAAGGACAGAAGGGGTGTTTTTATAAAAGTTGTTCATTGGGTGAGCATACACACACACACACAAAGCAAAAAAGCAGCACTTGTGGGACAATGCAATATCCTTCCTCCGGACTCCTGACTACACACTGTGGAAGTGATTCAAAAACAGCCCAAGATGAAGTTTGGTGCCAAATTCTGGCTAGCACAGACCCATTCATCACTGGAACGCTGGTGACACACACGACTTCCCGGGGTATGGTCCGTACGGTATTATTATCATCTTGCCACTGCATAAATTTAGGCTCTCAGCATCCCGCATGAGCCTGAAAATACAGTTAGCCATTTCAGGAAGAATTATCTCCTTTAATATCCATAACTATGGAACAGGAGAGATCTAAACACCAAACCCAACCAATTTAATTGCTCAACTGCCTGCAACGTTGCACTGAGCTGAGCAGTCAGACCCTAAACCTCTGCCATAAATTCAGAACAAGAATTCCTTCCCTGTTATGGAAGTAACGATTGATTTATGGTTGTAGAAAACAAAGCAGGCAGGTCAGGGAACTCCTCCAAGGTGGCAGAGCACTGGCGCTGGCTGAGCATCGGCGGCTGGTACCCGACATCCCATGCTGAGGCAGCAGCTGCTTCGTGTGCTCTGGTGAGCACCCAGGGCTGGGAAGGCTTCTTCTCCCGCAGACACCTAGCCATATTGTATCCCCTACGAAAAAAACCCCAAATGCAGATCTTGAACAATTTCTGATAAGAAAAAGCTCCTCCCTATAAGCACACTGCGACTACAGCAAAAGTGGAAAGAAAAAAATCCTCCTCAAAATCTGTATTAAATATTGATGTTGGTACACTTAATCCCGGGATGATTTGAGGCACATAAGGGTGTACGCATGTGTACTCACACACTTTCCAAAAAAACTTCCCAAAGCCTCTCGGCAAAGGGTGTTTCCCTTGTGCCAGTTCAAACAAGAGACAGAAAATAATAGCTGCCTCCCTCCAAACAAGCACTGCTCGGAGGGCTGGAAACACAGAGCGACAAGAGGTTAATTTTTTATTAATTAGAGCACAAAGAACCCTGGCTTGTCCCTCATTAGGGCATCTTCGGGAGGCTTGGCTCGTCTTGCCAGGCAGCCGATGGAGGATCGGGGCACTGCAGCAGGGCTGGGAGCTGATGGCTCTCGCTGCAGGAAACCTTCTTGGGCAAGCACCAGGAGAGTTTGAGCAGCAGTGGTTTCACAGAGAGGATGAAGGTGGTGGCTGGGGTTGTCTCACACTGTTCCTGAAATCCCAGTCAGCCACAAAACCCTTCCACTTCAGCCCAGCTGGACTTCACATGGCTGGGGGGGTGCAAGGGCACACAGGATGGGAGAGCCATTAGGGAAGCAAGCAGAGGGAGAACAAAAGAAAATGGGAGGGCATGTTACACATTCAAGTATTTAAATATAACCCTACTATCCTGAATATGTCAGAGCATACTATCCCTAATATGTCTCAATTTAAAGATTAAAAATAGCTGAGACTGCAAAAATAAACCTTGTGGGATAGGCAAGTCTTGAAATATGCAGTGCTAGGAGTCATGAAACTTTTTTTTTCTATTGCAAAACAAAGTCTTGGCATTGAAAACTTGACCACTCCAATCAGTCAGAAATCCTGAGAAGTCACCTGAGCACCTCCAGACCTGACTGAGAGAGAACAGTTTCTGCAAAAAAAAATTGTTCACGAACTACGCAGTCATTCTTTATTAAACACCCAGATAAGGGGTCTGCTTGGCAGAGGGGAAGCCGCGGGTTGGTGTGTGGCCATCCACTGCAGCACGCTCACACTCCTGCGCCTGGGTTTCCTGAATTCTCATTTTTCATTTCTTGTTCTCCTGGGAAGACAGCTCAGACAGGGTCTGGCCTTACCCTGAGATAAACCTCCTTGTTCTTGTCAAAAGCAGTGCCGTGTGAATGACAGCACAGAGAGAGCAGTATTTTAACTCTTCCTCTTAAAAATGGATTAAAGAATCGGCAGCACAGCGTTAGCGCCAGCACAGGCTGCACACAACTAACCAACACCCAGATCTTTCCAGATCTCCGGCATTTCATTTAAGTATCAGCTGATATATTCTTATGTGCAATTCTATGAAAATACCATCACGTTAAGAAAAGTTTAAAAACAAAATGAATTGTCGATTGTGAATTGACTCCTGGGAAAGCACAGCACTGCTGCCGACCGCGGTTCCTCCAGGCACAGCCTCACCCGATTCCTCAGCCGTCCTCGTGAAGAACCTGCGTGGGATTCGGCTGTGCTGCATCTGCCTGAAGATCAAAACATGCTTCTCAAAAAAATTACAAAACCCTGAATTAAGTAAATAGATGTTTAAGTTGAGGGTGGAAGTATCCCAGAAGTACACCCAGGAGTGAAGTTAACGAGCAGCAGAATTAGAAATAAAACTGATCTCTAGACTCAGACTTCTTTTAAATTGGAGGTATTTTTAAAGTCATGAAGAAGCCGAGCCACTGCGGTGCAAAAACAAGTATCTATTTCTTTAAATTACTTTAAAAGGTAACTTTATACATCAGAGCCCAGGACTGTTCAAGTATTTTCAGAAAATTCGCTGAAAACTCATTAGTATGCCTTTTATATGGCATACTGTAGCCTGATACAGAGGCAATAGCCATAGGTACCACATTTGCATTTTTATGCCGACATTTACATGAATAAATGAAGCGTTTTGTATGTCTGGATTCCCACTTAGACACAAATCCCTGTTTCCGAGAACACATTTCCAGGAGCACGCTGGAAGCGCAGCCTTTAAACAACGCCGTGCTGCAGCAGCCCCCGCGCAGCGTGGCAGTGAGCTTGCACTTTTAAACCTATTTTTCCTCCCTATCTCCAGGGCTGTGCAAGACCCTCTGAGCATTTTAACCCCCTACAAGTACGCCTGTCTACCCACGGCAGCACGACAGCTTCCAGCTGATTCATTCCCATAGAAATGATTCTCTCCATACCGTCTTTATGCATTTGCCTCATCCTTTCCAGAGCAGCTCCAGTGAGACCCACAAAAGCATCTCGGCCATGTGTCCCTACCATTAAAAAAGTGGACCACGGGGGAAAAAAGGCAATTAACCAAACTATTCCTCCCTCTCCCCTTCTGCAGGAAGGCTTGCTTCAGCCCCCACGTCTCCCAGACCAGGGCCAGGCACTGCTGAGGGCCTCAGGCCCGGTTGGGGAAGGCTGCTCTGACCGCACAGGCCCGGGCCCCGCTCTGGATTTCGGGTGTGATGCGGACAGTGATCTGAACTTTGGAGTGCTTCAGCGCTTTGTTATCCACCAGTGGGTCAAACTGAACCTTCATAGCACTTACAGTTTCTAAACAGAACACGTTCAGCCCAGAAGTAAGCCGTACATGCTCCACTTGCTGTGAGACAAAAGGGAAAAACATCCTCCATTGCCGCTCCTTAAGAAACAACCCACACCGCCCGTCGCTGCAGCACTGCCTTTTGTTAAATCCCATGAAACATTATGAAGGGCTATTGCTTCCATCCCCACAGAATTCCCCTCACAAACCGTGCCACTTGGGTGCAAGGCCGTTGTTTCAGGTCCTGGCAAAGCTGTATTTTCTGAAGGACACCACCAGTGTCTCCCTGCTGCCCCCAGGGCCTGTTGACCCCACAACTGCTGGGCCCATGGAGCACAGCTCAGCACGGCTCCAAACAACCCCTCAGCACACACACACGTGTTTTTCTCTTCAAGTCCCATCCCCTGCTCACCGTCCCTGAGGTGAAAGCTAAAAGAGCCTATAAAAGGCCTAAGTTACTCCATTTTTTTAAAAAGGCTCAGACATTAAACCACTCAGTGAACAAATGTTTTCAGGTGTAAGAACAGCAGATGAATTATTACTTCTACTATGTTCCACATTTAAAGCAGAAATCCCCTATCTGAAAACAAGAAAAAGGAGAGCCTGGTTTTGTTGATGTGGCAGCAGAAGGTAAGAATTGTGCTCTGACATGAAGAGACACCGTGAAATCCCAGAGCTTCCAGCCTGGGCACTCTGAGCTCAGGATTTAGCACTGCGCAGCTCAGCTCCTCTCGGAGCTGCTGCCAGCCCCACCAGCCCTGCCTGCCACCTGCAGCCACCACCACACCTCCTGCCCCACCAAAGGCCCTGTCCACTGCTGGGCTTCATGGCATGCATCGTGTCCCCACAGAGTAACTGAGGGTGAGGAAATGGTCTCAGTATGTGACAGGAGGTTTAGACTGGACATTAGGAAGAGTTTCTTCATCAAGAAGGTGGTCAGGCATTGGAAGGGGATGCCCAGGGACGTGGGAGTCCTCATCCCTGGAGGCATTTAAGAAATATGTGGATGTGGCACTAAGGGACAATGTTTAGTGATGGGACTTGATAGGTCAGGTAAATGGTTGGACTTGGTGATCTTGAAGGTCCTTTCCAACCTAGATGATTTGATGGCTCTAAGTCTCCAAAACTGTACAATGTTTAAGGTGTTAGGTTTTTCCCAGGTAATCGTGACCTTCCTTCCCTCCTTTCCTTTCTTTTCTTCTTTTTTTCCTTCCCTCTTTCTTTCTCCTGCTATGCTCTGAGCAGAACATGAGGGAGTGGTTTAAAGCTCTGTCAGGGGAGAGTCAGGTTGGGAAAGGTTCTTCACCAAGAGGGTTGTCAGGTGCTGGAACGGGCTCCCTAGGACAGTGGTCACAGCACCAGGCTGCCAGAGTTTGAGAAGCACTTAGACTATGCTCTGGGATATATACTTCAACTCTTAGGTTACTCTTTGTGGAGCCAAGAGTTGGACTCAATGATCCTTGTGGGTCCTTTCCAACTCAGGATATTCTATGACTTTAATTGAAAAAACAGCCCAAATACTGTTTGCACAGTAGACATTATCATCAAAGTGTCACTGCTCCTCGGCCAGGGATGGCAAACCATTCTGTTGGCTCAGTCCTACTGGCACGGTGAGAGACATGCTGCCCGGAGTCCTCCAGGGGCTCCAGTGCTATCCAGGCAGCCACAGCCAGGAGCGTGTCTCAACAGCAACAAAGGGAGCGTTTTCCATCCTGTTAGTTCAACCCTATTAGTTTAACGAAAATGAAAAACGCTCCTTTTGTCCATCAAGACAAAGGCTTCAGACCAGCCTAGGCTGCTGGCTCAGCTGTTTTAGTACTGTCCTGGTTAGACTGTGTGTACAAAAAGTCTGGGCTCCTTTCTTTCTGCTCTGTGTCCACATGCTCACAGTGCCTGAACCAAGCTCACTACCCTCTCCTTCTCCTGTCACCCAACAGCCACCATCTCCAAGCTTTTACTTCCCTGCAAATTGCTTGGAAAGAGTGAGTGAGATCTTTGTCATTAGTAGAGAAAATGCCACGTGGAAAGGCAGAAATCCCCAGGAAACAGCAGAGCTCCTGGTTTCTGTATGTGCCTAAGGCAAAGGGTTTCCAGGCAAGAGCAGTCCATGCGAGCAGCTCGCAATTCACCCTAAAATCCAGATGGCTGCATAGGTGCACCGAGGGGCTGAGGACTTGGGTGGGTCAAAGGCTGCACACTGCTAACAAGAAATAGCAGCGCTGCTATGGGTGCTAATCATGCCCTGGTGTGCTGGGAAGCAGCGAGGGCCAGGGAAACACTCCGACCAAGAAATAGCACAGGGTTTGTAACTGCAGCAACGCAAAGCATGCTAAAACCCTTCCTAAAAAAGCCAGTCCCCTCACAAAGTGAAAAAAAAAGTGCCTTCAGATACTTGGCATTAGCCACCAGGAGGCAGGCAAATCTACCCAAGTTCTGTGGACCCAAAATGCAACCTGACAGCCGTGCTGCTGCTCGGCAGGAGGACAATACCACCAAAGGGAAGCAGCGAAATGGCTCCTGGTCTTCAGGCCAAGTATCATTGTAAGCAAAAATCCTTCCTAAAGGAAGTTATTGGGAACCTATGGAAAGTGGCGGCACAGCCTGTAATCATGGGAGACTGCCACTGGGCTCAGCTCAGCCAGAACGGGAAGGCAGACCCTGGCCGGTGCCCGCTCCTTTCAGCTGCCTTCTACCACGTGGCACCTGACAGCGGAGAAACTGTGTCTGACATTTATTTATTGGCCAGAAAAAGTGGCAGAGAAGTATCTGTCCCACACCTGGTGAACTCACAGAGCACAGCCCCAGCAGCAGGGGAAACGATGGCTCTGTGGGCTGAGAGTGACTGGAAAAACCCAGGAGAAAGGAATGAAGGCACCCATCGCCCTCCTGGAGCTCACGCACAACAGGGTCACCTGCAAGATCTGCCCACGCAAATGCAAAATGCACACAAAACCTGTTAAAAAGTTAATATATAACTAGGAAAATGTTGTGAGCAGATGTATAACTATGGCACACACATTGCAAGTATCTTCTATGCTGAGAGAAAGCACTTCAAGGTAGCTGAGTTATCTTGACACAAAGAAGGTATTTATACATAAATTACAGTAACGTCGCCCCTGCTAACGAGGCTGTCATCCCCGCCCTGTGATTTACTGTGATCTCGTAATGGAAAAGCTTCATTTCCTTGACACCTGCACGGTAATGGGGGTGATAATTCCTGCCGGAGGTGCCGGGCAGGCCGGGTGCACCGGCCGGTCACCGCTGCCACCCGGGGAGCAGCCAGCGGGTGCCTGCCCTCGCCTGGCAGCGGGCTTTGAGGAAACGGCATCAGTGAGGGGGTAATTAAACCAAGGGAGGCTCGGCTGCAAGCTGCATGTGGAAATTAAAATGCAGCTGAAGTGAGGTCTTTCTTAACACATGCATCAAGCACTAGCTCCGTTAGCACTGCTCTGCATTTCCCTTAAAAAACAAAGTGCTTTTTCGTATGTACTTTAGGTCCGTTGTGATCCCCATGCTCTCTCCCACTGCTGGCACAGCTGAGACCTCCTGCAGAAGGCCCATGCCCATGTGGAGGAAGCACCACAGAGCAGGAGCAGCGATTGCTCAGAATGGCTGAGGTTGGCAGGGATCTCTGGGTCCATCTGCTCCACCAGGAATACTCAGGGCAGGGGCTCAGGACCACGTCCAGGTGGATTTTGGAGATCTCTAAGGAGACCCCACAGCCTCTGGGCAACCTGTGCCAGTGCTGCCTGGTGTGCAGGGGGAACCTCCTGTGTTTGGTTTGTATTCACTGCCTCTTGTCCTGTAATAGTGAGAAGTCCCCAGCACGTGACACACTGAGGTCTGCCATGACTCAGAGATGGGACCACGGCTCCTATGATGCAGTTCATAAAGAAGCTGCTTCAGGCACAAAATGTGCCTTCCTGCAAGGGCTGCAGGTCGGCACCAGCTGCAAGACAACCCCGACACAGAGTGAGTGTCCCACAGCCAGCCAGGCTTGGGTCAGTGTTGTGTGGCCCCAGAGAGCCCGGCACAACCTGCACCGAACAGCACTGAACAAACCAGTGGCAGCCCGGGAACTGGAGGGTCTGTGGCGTGCTGCTCCAGCAGACGCCATTCCTGGCATTCCTGCAGAAAGGCTTCAGCTTTCCTTTCCAGACTGGGTTCCAACCCAAATGTGAGATTTTAAGAATGTGACCTTGGTCCTTTTCTTTTTTTTTTTTTTTTTTTTCCAGTTTATGAGGCAGTAAAAAGATATTTATCTCAATTTCAAAGCAATGGGCACCCTCCACGAGCCTAAAATTTTCAACATGGCAGTGTACTGGCCTCTGGTGAAGGTTATAAACTCAGCCAAAGTTACAGGAGTCAGTGTAAAGTCTGTATTTATGCTAAGCTGGAATTCAAACTTCCTTAATTAAAATACCTGATGGGTAAGCACTGGGACCAAGCACCAGCAGTGAGTCAAAGTGCCGAGTCTTCTCCAGCTGGGCTTCAGCATGGAGCAAAACTTGGCTGAAGAACTGCAGGAACCCAAGTGTGTGTCTGGAGCTAAAATACCATCCTGAAATGCACCCAGCCTGGACTTGCTGGCGCTCTGCATCTGCACAGCCTGCTTAGACAGAGTCAGGTAAAATAAAATATGGTTTGTTGCTGCACTGACAATTAATAAGGTCCCTTAAATCCACCTAAGAAATGAGAATGCTCCCTCACTCTCAGCAGGGCTGTCCTGAAGAAGATAGCGTGTTTATGAATGACTGCAACTGTACTTGCAGAGAAAACAGAAATCTGCTGGAGACTTCCTCATCACTCACTGAACTCCCAAATTTCAGCAGCAGCACTTCTATCCTTCCTGTTGCAAGACTCAGGCGTCCTGAAATAAGGAGTCCCTCTCCTTTTTGGAGAGGAAGACTGCAAAGTGAAAAGAAAAACCCCTCTGTTGGAAGAAAACTACTCATTTTGATTTTGTGCAAATGAGTGTAAAAGAAATCTGGCAAACTACTTTACACCTTTTTATTTCTTAGAGCTACAAGTATGTGGTGTAAATGCTAAGGCCAGCTACCTCCAAAGAAGGTGCACCAGAAAAAAGAGTAATTTTCCACAGGCAGGCTGGCTGCCTTGCTGGCGGCACTCAGAAAGCCACTCCCAACCAGGAACTCACCGGGGCATTTCTTGGCTTGCAAGCTGCTGCAAAGCGAACTGGAATAATGCTAAATGAGTGGGAATCCCTTTGGTTGCACTGCTAACAAGAAGCTAAGAGAAAATTATCTATTTACACCGTCATGTAACATCCTCTCCAATCATCTAAGCACAAAGGTAATCAGCATTTGCCAGTGATCGCTATGTTGCATGGCTCATGGCAACCTCACGTTGGCCTCCTGGGTTATATCATATGCTTCAGAGAAAAAATAATTATCACTGCAAGCCTAAACAAGGAGAATAAATAGGAGATCTGACCGAGCGGCTGCAGCACTGTCCAGCAGCTCTGTGAAAACAGAATAATTGGTACCGCCATACCTTTAAGGCATATAGAAAGAGGACAAAAATGCACAAAGGTAATTTGATACAGGACATTGTGTATGCAAAGCAGATGGATGATTAGCAATTCAAGAATCAAGCACCTCTAACCAACAGAGTAGCTGCAAACCACACATCTTTCCGTTTTGCTCATTCACACCCTCCCAAGGCTATCACAACAGCGATTTCTTGAAAGCCCTGGCTTTCCAAAGTGAAAATTGTAACTGGCTGATGGAAGCCTTTGTGAATAGCAGGACTTCACACGTATCCTTCAGATGCACATATGGTCACAGACACGAGGACCCCCACCCCAAAGCACTGAAGTGCTTGAGAGGCAAGAATTAGCAGGGAAATCACACCAGGAATTCGGTCAGATAAGAGAGACAGAAATCACGGAGGCAGTGTGGGCACGGGACAGGGCAGGAGCCGCAGGCTGCTCCAGTCCTTCCCACCTCTGCCTCTCTGGCCAACTTGGTGGTGGTAAATCAGTTGTCTTCTTCATGGGCTGGCTTCCACATCCACAACATGGAAACAATGGCACTGATCCTCTTTGTAAAGCTCTGAGATTTACAACCAAAAGGCACCATTTAAGATTTTCACTATGACGTGCATATGTGACACAAGCACATTTTACTAAAGGTTTTCTGAAGTCAACTGTCCCTGTTGTTACTGCACTCAGTGCAGGGTGGAGAGCCACAAATTACAACACAGCTTTTCAGAAAAGGACTTGGGAACTGCAGAGAACCATATGCTGAGCATAAGCCAATACATACCCTACTGCTGGAGGGAAAAAAAAAAAGCCCCAAATTCCCCAGCAGGCTGGAAGGCACACACAAAAGTGCACCCTGCAAGACGCATTAAGTCATCTTTCCACTGGTGTCAACAGCTCATATGGCCCCAGCTGACGGAGCACTGCGTGACACAGCACAGGAAAAATGCAGGGCAACTGAGTTCCCAGCAGAAGCCCACGTGAGGCCACACTGTATGCAGGGGGAACTGGAGAAGTCCTTGAATGAGAGAACTGCAGAGAAGGCAGTGGACTGTGATGTTGAGGCGGCAAAGAGGACAAGATGGGGATTAGCTGGCCCAATGGGGACGTTTGGCTGCGCCATGGTGAACAGCCAGGGCAACACATGAGAGTCCACTAAAGACAGCCCCCGTGCTCTGGAAGAAAAGCAGAATGCTCCTGCTCGGACATTACAACAGCTCCCGCTTCTCTCAGTCTAACAGAATGGCCTTTGCTATTCTTCAGGATGAATGCTCCAGGTCAAACCATTTTCTTCCACTTCTAGGAAATGGGCTGGCTGAAGCGCTGACGAGAAGACATGGTTCCCCCGCTCCCTACCGCCCTCCCCTCCCCAGCTCCTGCAGCCTGGTCTGGGCTTCGGCCTCCTCCCTCCCCTGCTCCCTCAGGTATTTCCCCGGCATCAGCTGCAGCAGTTGTAAATAGAAGCGGGTCAAGACGCGCCAGCTATTCAATATTTGCACCAAAAGAGGTCAGGTGCCCAGGGAACCAAAAAGCCCATTTTCCTCCTGGACAAGAAGCATTAGCACTTTCTTAACAAGACTGCGACCAGTTAAATTTAGCGACTCGGCATACACGTCGCACAAGGCCGCGCTGGCTTTTCAGAAGCCCGTCTAGGCTCAAGATCACCGCACTGCATTTCTCTTTCGTATACTTGCGATAAACCAATTTGTCATTCATGCTTGAACATCTATTCTGTGAGTCATGTCTAGGCACAAGGATTTTTTAAGAGCAGTGTCTAGGGGCATGAACAAAAAAGCCATTAATGGCAGCAAAGGCCAGGGACAGTCACGGCTTCAACTCACCCGGTTTATGAAGGTAATTTGTTATCAGGTTATTGGTGATGATGGTGGATATCATATTCACATCGCAAATATGAAGAAGGAAAAAAATCAGGCATTCAAGAACCAGGCTAAAAACAAAACTGCAAATGAATAGCTGTGGAAAATATTACTGAAAAATATTATATATCCTCTTTCCCAGAATGGATAAACTCATGAAAAATAGGCCAGGGCTGGAGACTAGTTCTCCTACAGTCTCTTTTTTCTCATTTCCCCATTGTTTCTTAATACTTCATATTCACCAAGTGCAATATTAGATTATGACTGGCATTTTTCTTATGTGGCTTATATTAGAGAGGGGCCCAAGCAAGAGCCAGCTGGAAGAAAGAAGGGAAAACATTTCCCAAAATTTTTCATTAAAAAAGTATCTGGTATAAAATCCACATCTGGATTTTGCTGCTGAGACTTATCTCTACCTTACTTATTTCAAGCTCTTTATTATTTTTGCATATCTATCACTGAGTTTTCCTTATGCATATGCCATTACGCATACTCATGTTCCCAGACACTTTCGCAGCCAATAAAAGACTTTTCCATATAAAATCAAATTCTTGTCTCCAGTTACTTCCAGCCCTGCTCTCAGTGTAATGCCAGCACACTCCCCCAGCCGCCAGCTAAGAGGGACGCTACGTTACACCCATTTCATCTTAGAAGGTGTTGTCATGTAGTAATGAGAGAAAAGAAACAAGAAAAAATGTGTACAAAAAACACTGTATGCAAGTTTAACTACTTTCTAATGAAGTTCTGAGGTCCTTTATGTTAGGGTATGCAACCTAACACCGTAGAACAGAAGTTACTATGAGAACATTTAGTCATACACATAAGAATAATATGTGTATATACATACACTTACACACAAACACATTAGTTGTACGGGCATATGTATCTCAAATGAAATGAATGTGTTTCAGTATTATAGTTCAAAAAATATTGTCACTTATTTGTGGATTTTTTTCCTGAATTTTCCATAAGACCTTCAGTGATTGAAAACAACTGCACTGCCAAGGTCTCCTTGTTAATGGATGTGTCAAAATCCCAGAGGTAAAAGAAGTGACTGCAGCTAAGCACATTACACTGCATTTCTCATCCATTTCACAGCACAGAGCTGAAGTTATTTTTTAAGCCATATGGTTTTGCTATACTTGCAACCTACAGCTAACACTATACTTTTAAGTGCATGAGTAGGCATTTACATACACGGAATACAAAACTCAATCTCCTAGCACTCATTTACATATATATCTTTGTACACACATGAGAGATTTATGCATAATGGATGCACTTAAGAAGCCCCTTCTGATCCTTGAGATATTGCCACCTCCAGTAATATGCTCCATGTTGGAGCGCAAGCAGGTATCACTCCGCTCCCTACTCCTTCCACATAGGACTGGAAGACATAACCCGGTCTATATAGGCATTACGTATTTATAATATATGGTGCATTTATACCCAGAGAAGTGCTCCCCATGCATCCATTTTGAGCTGCCTGTGCACAGATTGCTGCATACATCATCAGTGCAATCTCATAAATCAGTCACCCCTAAATTGAATCTCCGCTGCCACAAGCATATCTTGTGTGAAGATGTTATAACTCAGCAACAGTACAATAACCACCTCTCATGACCTACTAAAAATTGTGTGCCCCTATTTGCGACCTTGCTGCCTTGAAAGCTGATGGTGCTGCACGTTGTCGCGCTCAGCTGTATGCTTGTGGTTGGCGTCAGACCGTAAGGTCTGAGAAGCCAGTGCTTGTTAGCTGACCAAAATCAGCATGGGCTCAGAGGACAACAACCACATCAGTACCTCCTGAGGTCACCTCCCGACCTCCAGCCGTCTTGCCCAGGGAGGTCAGCTTGGGGTGCGCTGTCTCCATGCTCCCTCCTCAGCTGTCTTCCCACAGATGCAGCCACCGCCTCCGCCCCTGTGCCCATCCTTGCCTTTGGTAACCACAGAACAATGGAATATCCCAAGTCGGAAGGGAACCACAAGGATCATCAAGTCCAACTCTTGGCTTCACCCAAAAACTCAAACCGTATTTCTGAGAATACTGTCCAAACCCTTTTTGAACCCCAGCAGCCTGAGGCTGTCACCGCTGCCCTGGGGAGCCTGTTCCATGCCCACCACCCTCTGGTGAAGAACCTCTTCCTAACACCCAACCTGACCCTCCCCTGATGGAGCTCCATTCCATTCCCTCAGACCTTTCCGCTGTCACCAGAGAGCACAGATCAGCGCTGCCCCTCTGCTCCCCTCGAGAGGAAGCTGTGGGCTGCCATGAGGCCTCCCCTTTGTCTCCTCTTTTCTGAGCTGAGCAAACCAAGGGACCTCAGCTGTCCTCATACATCTTGCCCTCTAGACCCTTCATCATCTTTGTAGCCCTCCTTTGGACACTCTAAGTTTTATGTCCGTCTTATACTGTGGCACCCAAAGCTGCACACAGTGCCCGAGGTGAGGGCACCAGCACAGAGCAGAGCGGGACAATTCCTTCCCCCTTGAGCAGCCAGCAGTACTGGGCCTGATGCACTGAGAAGGGAATGAGGCTCTGAAGACACCAAGGAGATCATCAGGAGAGCCAAGCCTGGCTCCACATCAGACATCGCCCAGCACACTACACTTCTGCTTGTTCCACAAAAGACAAGGACAAATGCACAAGTAAATAAATAATGAGCACTGGCAAGATGCTACCTTTTGTTCTGGTTGTTCATTCATGAGGATAAAGCACCTCCACGCACGGGCTTGGCTCTCCTGAGCTATAGCAATACAGCCAACAAGAAAAACGATGAGTGGACCCTTCCCAAGACTAAATGCTATGCAGCAGGGCATGGACGACGGGTTGGATTTTGGTTGGGCATTTGTCTTCAGCAAGCCGGGGAGCAGGGTCATGACACGCCGACGTACACAGAGAATATATGCTGGGGAGGAGAATTACAAGGCTGTAAAACACATCGTGGGGCCCAGCTGGCAGCACATAAACCAGAAGGGCGCTCAGAGGGTTTGCGATGTCAAAGGAAAGCTGTGAAGTGTTTACAACTGGGTTCAATGTCACTGTCTTATTTCTCTTTTGCACAGCCCTGCTATTTGGATGCTGCAGCACAGGCCATTTTTACATTTCAGGGCTTTGTGAAAGGGTCATTTCTATCTCGCCACCTCTTCCCTGAACTACATCACCATTATTCCAGCATTAATTCCCACCCATTACCTGATCTTGCGGACGGTTACACACATAACTATTTGTGCGTGCCAATCATGCAGATTCAAGGCAATTATTGAAATGTGTAAAGACAGGCACAAAGGTAACAGCAAACAGGATAAGAGCAAATAGCAAACAATGTATCCTGTTCAATACTCTTTAAAAAATACACACATGCTAAAAGATACGGAGGCAGAAGCACTGTTAAAATTATTAACTAAGCATGATGCTGCATGGTGTTTCATTTCTTATTGTTATTGCCTGACTCAGTTGAGGGAGTAAGTTAATTAAATATATGATGAGAGTGAAAAACTGAGGGAGAAGCAGGGGGAAAGAGGCTGTGAGCACCCGGGGCACTGCTGGAGCAGCCGCCAGGTCCTGTCACTGCCGTGTCCAGCACGACGTAACTGGTGACCCGTGCTACAGACAGCCGCATTGCCAGACACGTGTCAGCACCTCGAATGATTATGCCCCAGCATCTACAGCTAAGAAAGCATATTCAGTGTGTCTTGAAAACATACTTATGCACCGATGCAAGGAGACCCTGCAAAGAGAGATGGGGGAAAAGTTTTTGTTTTTCCATTTATTGCTCCAAAAACAACGTGAAGTAGGGAGCTGGAGCACTGACCAGCAAAGGGGGAGTAAGGGCAAGCATCCTTGGTGGCAGCTTGCTGGCCATGGGGACACAAATGCTGGGAGGGTGGGGGGGCAAATTCCATTTAGGGAACAAGCCTTTTTTCATTTGTTGCATGGTTCTCAGAAATAAGGCCCTTTCTTCCTTTTTTTTTTCTTTTAGGAAAGGAGTAATTCTAGCTGACTCCATGGGAGTGATTCCTATTAGAAATGAAAGGTTGAGGAAGGAGGGAAAAGGCTTAACATGTATATTAAATTTAAATACAGACATTTAACATTTGGAAAAAATTAATCTGCAGTATTTAACTGCAGAGCTGTACAAATTGGTGCTTTCTGTTTACACAGGAGGCTTACGTAGTCAATTCTCCTAGTTCAGTGGATACTGCAGTTTAGCTTTTAACTCTATTAGGCTTATTTCTCTGCAGTAGAGCAGGGGGGTCCAGGGAGTGTAGATTACACTTGGAGCAGACCACTCCGAACAACATCAGGAACGGTTTAAGGAACTCTTCCACTGACAGTCAGGATGCGAGAGCTCTAGGGGAGAAAGGGCTGGAAGGAGAACAAGACACACAAAGGTCGTGCTAGGAGCACTCCTGCACCTTCCAGCTGCTGGGCTGAGCCACAGGGCCTCTGCTCATCCCAGCCTGGGCGCTGCTTCAGATTTAGAAAAACATGAGAAAAGTGGTATCTGAACAAATAAACCCCAATTTCATCTTCCTTGCTCTGTAACTGAAAGCAGCTTATCTGCACGCTGGCGGAAACAGCAAGGCAGCATCTCCCCATCAGCAGCACGAGGTGTCATTTATCGCCCATCCTGCAGGATGATCAATCAGGCTCTGTTTTGGCTGCTCATAAATTTACTGCTGCAGATAACGCACTGTATGAGAGAGCGGGGAAGAGAGGACAGGAGAGGGAGAAGGCAAGACAACAATGCCACTCATCCCCAAGGCAATCTCAACAGCGTTTGGCAATCTGATACAAATTAGATTTTAAAAGCACAGCAAGCACCTAATGAAATTTGAGATGTCAACATATAAAGGTATTAATGTATCAAAGAATCACGTCCCTTCTCCTTTTCTTTAAGTAAATAAAAGTTGGAAAGCTAACATCTACAAAGCCCAACCTGTCCTAGGAACCCGGCACCCCCAGGAGGAGCTCAGCTCTGGTCGGTCTGCACCACCCTGCACACAGCAGGCCTCGCGCCGCAGGGATGTCGAGTCCTCAGACGCACCAATCTCCACCATCAGTCAGGCTGATTAATATTTGAATAAAACCCCTATCTGTACATACACATGGAAGTATGTGCAAATGAGATATAGCAATGTAAGGGAGATTATGGATCCAGTGCAACATGAGATTACAGATATTGCTTCTGCTTGGGGTCTGAGGTCAACATCACTTGTTCTGCCTGATTTCACTATGCACAGGTGGAAGCGTGTCCTTCAGCTGCACGCCAAGGGCCCTTCAGGGCTTTTTGGTCTCCTTCAGCACCAGGAGATAACACAGGCCTCTGGCTTTGACGGTGGTGGGGTTGGGTTTCGTTTGGCTGGGATCCAACACAAGCCAAACATCAGATGGAGATGAGATGCTCGAGTGCTCATCTGCTGGGAAACACAGGGTCTGGGGGACCCCCAGTGGGGCCGTGTGTCTGAGTGTCCGTGCGGGGGTCTGCAGCAACAGGCAGAGGGATGTGGTCCTCAGCTTTGGCACGGCTACAACGTGGCTTCATGGTCTCAGTGTAGATTGGGCTCTCGACTTAAGAGCACATGTAGTGCCTGCTCAGGGCTGCCTGTGAACACTGAGAAGTTGCCAGACACGTGCCAGCCCCAGTGCATGGAGCGAGACACCCAAAAATGGCCCAGAGCCATCCAATAGGCAAGAGCTGGCAACAGCTTTAGGCCACTGTCAAGCCCCACACCTGCCAGGGCAGTGCTTCCACTGACCTTCCTAATCGTGGTGCATTCCATACGCATTGAGGTGGACCGAAAGGCAGAGCTGAAGCCAGTCCTGGGAGTCCCCGTTCCTCAGAAGCCTCATCCTGCCACCACAGCTCACTGTTTGAACAAGAGACATCCCCAGTCGATTGGATCTGCTCTGTGTGCCTCCCTCTGAAAAAAGCCCAGGCCAAGGATTGAGGGGAGGCAAGGCCGAACCCCTGCCCTTCACACCAAAGCCCTCCAGCTCCTGGCGCTGGGCTGCCAGCCTTCCACAGGATGAGAGCTGAGGCTCATCAGCCTGTATCAGGGGATGTGAGAGCCCAGAAACCCACAGCAGCACAGTGGCGGCACAGAGCACCGGGAGCAGCACAGGAGAGCCTCAACAAAGCCGGCCCCAGCTCCGTGTTTGTCCCTTGCTGTGGGACTCCAGCAGTGTCGTTTCCGTTTCCCTCACTGCAATTTCAGGCGATGTCTGTTTGTAACAGAAAGGGTCTTAAAACAACAAAAAAAACAACTCCCAGACAGCTCTGCTTTTCGGCAGCTTTGTTAATGGCCCGCTGGCCTCCAGTCAATACAATGAGATTCAGAGGAGGATGCAAAGGTCACGTTAGGAGAGCACAACTCCCCGACTTCAAAGAGAAACACAAAAGCCCTGGCAGGTTTGGGCAGAGGATTGCCTGGAGGTTCCCCTGCTACGGCCACTGCTCGTTTCCCAGGGCTCCTGCACCCGGTCAGCATTTCAGCATTGCATCTGCACTCTGCAGCTCACTGGTGCTGCTCTTCCAGCACTCCATGAAAAAATACATATACATTTTTAATTATCCTCATTGCGTTTACTGGCATATGCTGGACATCTGACATGCAAGAACCTTTCTAGACCACAAACAAAGCATCACGCCTGCTTCCTGATATGAGCAAGCTCATTTAAAACAAAATATGCACTTGAGGCAGGGCATCCTGTGCTGAAAGGCTGAGGCATAGCAATCGCTTCCTCCCTGAAAAAAAGCAGCGAAGATGAAAACCACTCTGCCACGGAGCTGCCTGACAAGGACGCTGCTTGTGCAGGCACACCAACAATCAGACACATGTGCGCCCGCGCCTACCGCAGCTGCAAACCCTGCTACAGCCACACTTGGCAAATAAAGAGCAATCAAAACCAGGTCATTATCGGCATGGATAATGGCCCCGTATAGCTAATCATACAGAAAAAGTCAATTTTCAATTATTTGGCATGCAAATTATCTATCACACTCCACTCCAGTGCCTTTTTTTCCATACAACTTTGAAGGGCAATGGATGTGAAGCGAAATTTCAGAAGCACCTCCATGTCTGAGAACCCACCTCAATCCCACTGACTTCCTAAGACCTAAGTATCTAAGACCCTTCTGCAAATTCCATCCCATCTAAGTGTACCTAAAATTAAGTCCTAAATATACTATCATATAAATACAACACTCCCAGAAATAAGCTCGACGTGGAAGCAAGTCCCACACTCTGAGCACAGGCTGTGTCCGTCCTGGGCCCGTCCTGATGGTACCCTGCAGAAAGGCTTCAGCAATTCCTTTCTCTCCTCTGCCTGCAAGTTTTGCCTGTATGCAGAGGATAATAATAACAGGGCTTTATCAAGTATAAAGGGGTTCTGTTGGGATTAGCGTTTAAGAAGCACAGTGCCAGCTCAGTGTTACGTTTGATTAGGAGCCAGGTTCCAATTCCAACGCGTAGGATATGTAAGAAAATGGGGATGTGTAAAAATCACCATATGAGAAGCGTGGCTGCAAGAGGAGCTGCCCCGCACGGCCCCGCAGGACCATCCCAGCAGAAAACCTTCCCGCTATGACTTTGCTTTTCTGCATAAGATTCTCTCCTCCTTCTCTCTATCTCTCTTTTTTTCATGTGATTAACAGCTTTATTAATTTAACAGCTCCTCACTTAAGAGGATTCCACCAGCTTATTGGTAGGATCCTGCCTAGGAAGGCACCGTAAGCTCCTCACAATGTAACAGCCTCACGCAGCACTCCCCATGATCGAAGACACACAATACAAGTATTCTTCCTTCACTCATGGCGCCATTAAACCGTCAGCTCCAGCCCTGGCATGTGATGTATGGCACTCAGCTGGCGGGGACTGGTCCAAACGGAGCCCCTGGCTGACCCCTCAGCCCCAGCCCCTTCAGCCTGGCGGGCTGGGAGCGGCCCTCGCCGTCCCCACGAGCAGCAGTGGCTGTGACACCACGGCAAGGACTGTGCCTCGGGGTGCAATGCCCTTCGGTGTGCATTTGCTCGGAGCCAACCGCCCAACAAAGCAACTCGTAAATAGAAAAAGAAAGCAAACAAGTGGAGGAGCCCTGTGTGGGGCAGGCCGGGTGCAGGCCTGGCTCAGCAGGCAGGAAGCCGCTGCCTGCTCTGACTCACACCTCTGACAGCGCTCGCTGAGCCCTGCAGTGTCCCCAGGCAGAGCTCACTGCCAGTGCTCCCAACGAGGTAATGCCACAACTATGAGCAGCCCGTCTGCAAGTTCATGGGAACCGGGTGGCTTCTTTCTGCCTGAGGAATGTTCAGTCTAACTCAGATGACAGCCTCCTTCCCCGCTCTGGAGGACACCCATGTCCTGGAGCCGGCTCCGTGGGCATTGCGGCCACACTGCCCGGTGCTGCTGGGCACCTGCACCCTGCACAGATCCGGCACTTCCTCTGGGGCAAGAAGGATTTCAGAAACACTTCACAGCTTTCTAAAGATATCAATGGCATTTTTAAACAGAAGACAATCATTCCTCTTCCCTCTGTTCTGCTTTTCCCTTAAAGCTGAGTTGCCTTCCAGCACACACAGCAAACCTGGCACAAGATGAGGCCCTGGGTAGCCCCGATCCTGCCTCGAGTCCTTCCCATTCCCCATGGAAGCTGGGGTGTGCTCTCCCAGGCAGCCCTTCCCCACCATCACTCCCTGCATTTTGCGTCTCTGAGCTGCCCAGCACCACTGTCCTCCCCTCCCTGCCCTGGGACAGCACCGACCTCGTGAGGCCCTCTGCGCCCTTCCCACCTTCCTAGCATGACTCCCGCACGGAAGGACACCTACGAGCCCCACTGTGCGAGCATCCTGCAGCTCTTGTAACAGTTTCCTCCAATCAATTTTAACCACAATGATTTCTTACTCACAAGGAAGTGTGAATTTATAAAGAAAATCCCCAAATGTCTCTCTAGGGCATAATTTCGCTTATTAATTAGTTTAGATTAGATATTTCTAAGATTAGAAATAGCACCAATGAAGCTCAGCTGTAACATTCCTCCCCGCTGTCCTAACAGGAAATCCTCCCCAGAGCGGGGCTGGAGCTGTTGCTGGAGCCAGATAAGATGGTATCAGCCTCCTCTCTCCTCTTGCTAGGGACTGGCGTGCCCATGTGTGCAAAGGGAGCCTCTTCCACGGGCAGCAGCACAACCACGCTCTGTGCTCTGAGGATGCTCAGCAAAGTGCCCAGGGCCAAGCTACTGGCCCACCCGCAAGCCAAGGGCACGCAGGCGATGCCCCGTGCCCCAGGACAGCCGTCCCTTCTCACCTCCTTCCCCATTTGCAATGACACACGGAGTGCAAGCTGCCAGATGGGGAAACGCATGGTGGAAGACAGGACAGCACCAAAGACTGACAAATGGGAAAAAGAAAACACATTTTTTCCACACTGTGGTGTGATCTTGGCCAAATAAGCATGGCAGGATTTGTGCAGGTTCATAACCTGTTTCAGTAAACAACAGACTTTGCTCCAGAAGAGAAAATGTCCCTAATAATTAACTTTCAAGTTGCTCTGTGGGGTTTTCTGATGATCCCTCGCTGCCATTTGGCATCTCTGCATGGGACTTTCTGGGCCTGACTCACAGCTCATTATACAGCTTCCTCGCGCCGCCATAATTTAATCCACTCCAATAAACTTACTTGTGATTTACATCACCCCCAGCAAGAAAAGCGTCGACTCCTCCATCAGTTCCTCATTCTTAAGCAAAGCTTATTTTTTAATTTGTCTAAATTGTGCTCAGCACAGTTGCCTCATCACAAACCGAGATGAGGAAGGCTAATACGGACATTTCTTTATGATAGGGAAAGAAAAATTTCCACTGAAGACGTTTACGGGATGCTCTGTGCGGTAAGAACACTGCCCAGCCCCTGACATGGCAGCCACCGACCGGCGCTGCCGTGCTGCTCCCAGTGCTCCACACGAGGGATGGGTGCTCCATAAAGGAGATTTCCACCTGCCCGGTGCCGATGCAGCCAGACTTGAGCTCAGCCCAGCACACTGGCTACAAGCTCCCCGGTTTCCTCCCTTGGCTGTTAATGCATTTTCTGCCTCGTGTCTCCAAACAGAGTAACTAACTTCAAGTGCACTTCCACGGGCATTCTGAATAGGAATAACGCCTTAAGCAGCTGCCAGTCATTCCGTTCTTAGAGGATTATGAGGCTCGCTCCACTGATCTTTGCTTTAACCTCCCCATAAAAACCAGCTGTGTGTTAGCCCTCCCCATGTACGGGCACTGACACTTGTGGTTAGTGTTTAGATCTCACACCAGGTTGTATAAACAGCGTGAGGCAGGCTGCCTTGGGATTTCTTTCATGCACACAAGGCCAGAGCTTTAAAAAAAAAAAAGACATTATTTGGTCCTTATTTGTCTTTCAAATAAGCAAGTGCGGTGCTTTAAACAAGGAGATCTGTACAGGAAGCGATTAGGAGGGGTAATGTGAAAGGTACGAGGGAGTGCCATGGGAGGACCCCTGGTATGGGGACAGAAGAGCTGTGTCAGGTGCACGAAAGCCAAGCGGGGTGGGCAGGGAGCCACAAGCCCTGCAGGGCCCCTCTCGGGCTCTGCCAGGTAGCAGGGGCTCACTGCAAGGCCCGGGAGAGGAGGGCATCCCTGTGCTGCTCCGCTCCAACAACAGCAGCAGCAGGAATGTGCTGCCACAGGATGCAGCCTCATCTGGCACTCCTTGGGATTAAAAGAAAACAACAGCAAAACAGAACATGCCTAAAATGTTTCTGCTTCTGTCTAGACTTAGGCATCCACAGGGATTAATCAGCTCCTTCTGCCCAAGCCACGCGCTGCCACTGCCAGCAGAGCGCTGCGGGTGGGGAAGGGACGCGCTGCACCTTCACCTCCCATGAACAGGGAAGGGCTCCTGGGGCCCTACCCGGCACCTGGACCCGTTCACTCAGGAGGGAATCACAGCAGTGCTGCCTGGGCACAGGAAAAAGCGAACCCAGCATTTGGATCAGGAAGCAGTGCCTGTGTGCGGCTCAGTGCATCACAGTCACCCAGAAGCACAGAATGGCTGAGGTTGGCAGGGACCTCTGGGCGATCTGGCCCAACCCCTGCTCCAGCAGGGACACTCAGAGCAGGTGGCTCAGAACCTCATTGCTGGTGTTCAGTGGGAGCCTCCTGTGTTCCACTTTGGGCCCATCGGCTCTTCTCCTGTCACTGGACACATCTCTGCATCCTCCCTTCAGGTATTTATACACACTAATGACATCCCCTGAGCCTCCTCTTCTCCAGGCTGAACAGGCCCAGCTCTCAGGCTCCCCTCACAGGAGAGGTACTCCAGGCCCTCCACCATCTTGGTGGCCCTCCGCTGGATTCTCTCCAGCATGTCCAGGTTTCTCTTGTACTGGGGCGCCCAGAACTGGACCCAACACTTCAGTTAAGGCCTCACCAGTGCTGAGCAGAATGCAGAAGCACCTGATTTAGATGAGGCCAAAATGCCCCCAGCAATCTCCAGAGCCACCAGCTCTCTTTGTTGGAAGTGTGGCTTGGAGCGGGGGGACACCAGCACTCGACGACAGGGGCTGGGACGGGCCTGCAGCTGCCACCACAAGGACTGCCACTGAGGACCTAACCCATCGGAGTGCTTTAATGCGCTTAACTGTGTCTCCATTGAAACATGTTTCATTCTAATTGCAAACTGATCTCGGTAAGATAAGGCTATTGGGATTAGCTACCAAAGTGATCTCATCCAGTTAACCAGCTATTAGCATGAGCTTTGTGAAACGCCTGCCAAAAAGCAGCCCGGCCACCAGGCCCAGCGGCCCCAGAGCTCTCTTCCTGCAGATCCTGCCCCCTCTCAGCACAGCAAACCAAGCAGCAAGAACTCGTCAGGGCAAAAAGAGGAAAAGCAGACACATTGAAAAAATAAAAGCTCCTGCTATAAAATCTCACCAGTAACTTTTTCAATAGGTATCAAGAGCTCTCAAACTCATTTAAGATGTAGGAAGTGGTGGGTGAGGAGGAGGGCAGGGGGAGCTCGGCAGCACGTCACCAAGTGTTTGTATTAAAGCCTCTTGGAGGGGTGGCTGGAGATTTGTTATGAATTTACAAGAATCCCTTGTAAACAGAAAAACTCAAAATGACTCAGATATGACTTGTGAAACCATGTTAACTTCAGCCCATAATGGAAAACTGTGTGCAGGAAAACATCTGTGTCGATTTAGGTATCAGCAAAACCGAATGTGTTCTATAAGTAGCAGCACTCCAGTAACAAAAACCACAAAAAAGGACAAAAAAAGCTCCCGTCACCTTGTACCGGATTCAGATCTCAGTTGCACAGACACAAATGC
Organism: Penelope pileata; assembly: GCA_013396635.1. Taxonomy (NCBI): domain Eukaryota; kingdom Metazoa; phylum Chordata; class Aves; order Galliformes; family Cracidae; genus Penelope; species Penelope pileata. The sequence goes on from WBMW01000976.1 coordinate 1,218,817, forward strand.
AGAGGAAACACTACTGACTTCAAAGGGAGTGGAGCTCCAGGCTGGCAGCGGGCTCAGAGATTAGCATCTGGCCTCCTACCTCCAGCTGCCTATGTGCGAGACATACGTAGAACCCAGTGCTGGGGGTGCAGACAGGCCAAGGAGAACCCTGTTGGCTTCGAAGAACAGCCCGCTCCGAGTGACACCGAGCCATGAGCCCATGGCATGTCTGCGCCTGCTTCTCACCGCCCTTCTGCCTGAGGTCTGCTCTCTGCTGTACCTGAATTGGTCATTTCCAGCCCTGATTAATTTTAAGCACAGGGAACATTTCAAATCCAGTCCAACCCTCCTTCCAGTCAGTAGATGTCCAACATGAAACTACACTGTTCGATGAATTAAATGACCTCAAGGAAGTTTCTGAGGGACTGTCATACATACTCAGCAAGAGCAGCGGAGGATCTTTAAAGGCCAATATTCCTGATAATCTGGTGCTTAGGTTAATGTTCCTGAACTTTTTGCTCGTTAGAAACCAGCTGTTCTCAACAAAAACTCATTTTACAGGTAAGTACAATTCAAACATCATCAATGCCAGACAGTAAAGAGTACATCAGAAAGTTTCAGTAGCATCGGGTATTTAATACTCAAAGCTAATTTTTAATACCACATACACCCAAACAACAATATCCATTTCTCACACTGCTAACTGAGCTGTAGCGGGGACCTAAACATGTCACCCCGCACCACCAGGCGGGTGCTCCCACTGCACTCAGCAAAAGCAACCTCAAAGTGCATGTGTCAAGAAGTGAATCTCAGAGTGTCGAAAAGCGTGACTTGAATCTGGAACGGAAAAAATGTAATTAAGGCAGTCTCTCTCAGCTGACAGATGTAGACGGCCATCCTCCTGATGTGACAACCTTCGCGACAGCAGCGGTCCAGAAGACAAGAGTAAGACAGAAGAAAGCAGTGTATGAGAGTAACAACAATTACACAACGCTCGCCATGTAAAAAAAGCTTTCTGTGATCAGTAATTACTGCTGGGGGAAAGGGAAGGGCTGCAACATCCCAGTGCGAACAAAGAAGGGTGGCCCCAGCAGCAGGGTGGCAAGCCCAGGCAGACCTCAGAGCTGGGAGCTCCGTCCTTTGCCCCTTCTCACAGAATCATAAGATGGCCTGTGTTGGAAGGGACCTTACAGCCCACCCAGCCCCACCCCTGCTGTGGGCTGGGTGCCACCCCCAGCTCAGGTTGCCCAGGGCCCATCCAACCTGGCCTTGAGCACCTCCAGGGATGGGGCACCCACAGCTCTCTGGGCAGCTGTGCCAGGGCCTCACCTCCCTCTCCTCCTCAGTGGCACCCAACATTTTCTACATGTTGTCATCACTCAAGCTATCGTATGGAGCTTCTCTTGGGTGTTGCAGTTTACAACGGCAACCAAAGTGACTTCAGACTATTTGCATACTAATTTATAATTAAAAATGGAAAATATTCCCGAAAGGGCAGTTTTAAATCCTGGTGATTTTTTCTCCCTGCAAATTCAACAGGTAAACGCCATAAATCCTCATTTCCTTCCACGCTGACAAATGACAGCAGCACCGTGCCCACGGAGCAGTGGTGTCTGGGAACCAATTGGTTTTCTGGCCGTGTTCCCCCAAAAGTAGCCCAGGGCTGGCAGCCAGAGCACGGTCCTGCAGCAGCAGCCCAGCCAGGAGCTCCCCGAGCACGCTGCCGGACTGCAGGGCTGGCCCTCGGCCGCCAGCAGGCGACCCTCACCCACCCTGGGGCCGAGCAGGAAGGGCCCGCGCCTGCGGGCGCTGCTGTCTCACGGGGGTGCTTCACCATCCCTGGTTTAACTGCTCCTTTCTTGCTTCTGCATCAGAACCTCTGCAAAGACAGACGCTAATTAGCTTTGACTAATTCATGAAGAAAAAAGCTAATTAGCAGCCCTCCAAACTCTGGATGACCTCTCTTCCTGATGCTTGCTGTTGCAGCCCATGAGCGTCCATAAATTCTTGCTTTGCCATGAAGGGAAAGGACGCAGGGGAACAAAAGGGTAAACGGCAATGCCAGCTCGGGGTCACAGTGCTTGGCGGCTCCCCACCAGCGGTGGGAGCAGGGGGGGCTGGCTGAGGACAGCGGGGCCGAGGGACACGCGCCCAACCGCTGATCCCTCCCGCTGGGCTCATCCCGTGTCAGGCGCGTAAGGAAAATGGAGCTGAGAGAAGGAAAAACCCAAACTCGAGAAGGATCCCACCCGCCCCAGCCCAGTCAATGGGGGTCGGTCTGTGAAGCCCTGTCCTTTCCGGGGGGATTTCTCAAAACGAAGCACTCGACCCGTGTCTGACCCCCAGACAAGGGCTGCATTTGGAGAGGCGAGCTCAGCGCTTTGCAGGCAGCACTCAGGCACGTGAGAACAGCACAGACACCCCCGTTACACATTTAGCCTCAAAGTGAAACGTTTACCTTGGCATGAAGGCCTGAGCTATTCTTTCCTAAAATTTTCCCAGTGAAAAGAATTTATTTGCATCGCGAGGCATTTGATGAGCTTACATTGGCCGATAACGGCGATGCTGCGGTATCAGACGGCGCTTGCCGAGGCTGCCCGTCCACTCGGGCTGGAATTTCAGAATGTTTGGACTGGAATCAGCTCACCCCATCCCGGTTTTTCTCTCTGATAACACTGTGTTAGCCATCTACTTTAACTCTCCATTTCCCGACTGAATGAAAAGAAAATTACTGAGAAGTGTGTGTGCGTAGAAGGCTTCGGCTTCACGATTCCCAGTTAAAATAAATCTGAAGACATGATGAACATTGATTGCGTTGATCTATCTATTTATCCAGGAAGATGATGTTTTAATATACCCAGGCCAAACGGTAATTCATGTGCAAACATATTTGAATTGAAAAATGAAAGTCAACCATGAATTATTCTACTATCCATCACATTTACAAAAGCAGTTCCGGCCATTTCTCGCTGGCTAAATCACACCATCATCCCTAGGAACACAAAGCCATGTATCTAACAGTGCCTTCCAGCTTTTTCTGGCTCATCTTTGACTTTTTTTTTTTTAATGTGCTCACTCAATTTACACTTGATTTCTTAAAAAATTGTATGTTTGATATCTGCTTCCCCTGCAATTCTTAAGAAAGAGGATAAAATTACCACAGCTGAAAAAGGACAAATAATTGACAAATAATTGTCTCAAATAATTTTCTCAGCCTGTTTATTTTGTACATGCTCTGCTTCCCCGTTTCTTTGGAATATCTGGCAGTTTCTTTGTTTTCTGTGTGTTGTCTTTCACATAGCAACAGAAGAAAGAGCAGGGAAAAAGAGGGGAAAAAAACTTCACACGGGAAAATATGAGCTCCCCTTGAATCCAAAGAACTTGGTACACTCAGAAGAGCTAATTAGCAAACTAAATAACATGCTCTGTAAGCAAACGCTGACGCACAAACGCAAAGCAGGGAATGAGAATCGGGGGGTCATGGCAAATCACAACACAAACATGAGTCAACAAAGCAATGCCATTTCAAAAAACAAACAAAATCCTGATTCTTAGGAAAAGGAGTGGCATCCATAAAAACTGGGAGATAATTGCTCAGCCACATTCCTGTGTCCAGGCTCAGACAAGGCATTTTCAGATAGATGCAGCAGCAGACAGATCGAAAACAGACCGACCAGCCCCTGAGCAGAGCCAAAGTCACAAGAGACTTGAGAAATTTACCCAGTGACCAAAGGATAATAGAACTAAATGTACAATGTCAAAGATAAGAGAGGATTGCAAAATTAAAAAAAAAAAAAAAAGGAAAGCAAAACAGAAATTGAATTTAAACTTATTTTTAAAACTTGAAGATTTCTATACCAATGGTGGATGCACAAAATCACCTCTGATTGCACCAAAATGCATTTTAGTTGGGATCCAAGGGAAAAGTAACTCAATATGAAGGGCAGCGAAACACTGGAACAAGGCTTCCTGAACTGCTGCAATACTAACTTCATGGAAGTTTTCAACAGCAGCTTAAGACAAATGAGATCAGGGCAAGACTTTTTCTTGTCCTCGGGCCAGAAACCGGATCATTTCTTGCACGTGTGTTGTTGCTTTGAGATTCTTATGGAAATGGAGTCCTGCTCCACGAGGGAGGCCAAGGACAGTGGCAATACAGGCAGCAACAACCCAGGGCAGAATGCAGAAACAAACAAAGCTGCATCGCCCCGCGCAGCAGCTCCTCGATCCTGGGCAGGGTAATGGTTTGTGTCTGACAAGACATTTATTGCGTGGCAATTGCTGACATTATCCAGTGCCAAGATCCTTGATGTTTGTCTTCACACTGCAGAAATGCATTCCTATATTTAGTTAAACATCCAAACGTGACAAATAAATGTTTCACTGGCAATCTCGATTGGCCAGGATGGAAAAGCACAGATCTCCGGTGCAGATACCTGCCTGTTCCTGAAAAATCTCCCCAGCCAAACTGCAGGGAAGCGGTACTGTGGGTCCCTGCCTGCCTTACGGACTGCAGAAGTCACAGCTTCCCACCTCCTGGCTGCCCTGTGCCCGCGGGCACCAGGTCAGCGCTGTCTCCAATCTCCCCCCCTGCCACACCTGATTCCCCCTGGAGCCCGGACAAATACCCATCTCATTATGTCCACTCCGTTCCCAGAGGTGACTGAAATAAAAAGCTGCTCTGGCAGAAAAGCTTAGGAAATGAAACACGAGAGAGATGGGGAAAGAGAAGGAGAAAAACAGGAATCAAGAATAGAAAAAAGCACTCAACCAGGTGGATGGAATGAGTCCAGAATTACTTACAGCTTCAGAACTAAGAGAAAAAAGAAGAAAATGAACACCTGGGCATATTGTGAGATTAAAAGTGTATTTAGTATGTGTGTCCCAAAAAGGGCAAGTCATAGATATGAACCATGGACTGAGAAAACATCTTTCCCACAAAGATGGAATCTCAGCATTTAAGTTCAGGAAAGAAGGATTTATTCATGAAGATAGCTTTTTCCTTCCCTGCCAGAAGTAATGAAGATCACACTCAAAACCTACCACCTGCACATGATTACCAGCCGTTTAACCACAATCAAAATATTCTAAAAAATGTAAATGAATTACACTGACGGACAGAAATGGCAGTTGTGGCCAAACCTCCCTGTGAAACTCCTTCCTTGAGGCTGGGATTGCCACGGGCTACAATTAAAAAAATTGTCAATGTCTGAGGTCCCAAGTACTTTCCCACAGAAAATCCACAGAGATCCCAGAATTGTATGTTCTGTGGCAACCATTAATGCAGGCAGCAGGTACAACCTGGGAAGAGCAGAAGAGAGGTTCCCCAGTACTCAGTGGTATTTAGCACCCCTCTGTCACTCTGCTGCTCCTTTTTACTCTTTTTCGTGAAGGAGGAGTCATCAGGAGTGCTGATTGCACTTGGTTAGCAATGAATGAGCAAACCACAGCTCAGCTGAGCCTACTGAGTTGGAGGAAGCCTTTCTTTCCCTATCTACAGGGAGATGTTCTGGTCTGACTGACATTGACCTCCTGCAGCACTTTGCCCTCCAGCTTCTAAAGGGGCAAAAACCTGCCCAAACACTAGGTGCTCCTCGTGGTGCCCCAGAGAGGCAGGCAGGGAAGCCCAGCAAAGCCAGAACACCGGGGCACTGACCTGCCGAACCCCACGGTGCAGCCGCAGCTCTGCAGCACGAGGTGGGCACCAGCTCCTGCAACCTGGCACGGAGACCGTGGGGCACCACGAGGAACACAACGGGTGCTAGGCTGCACGACTGTTGATCGGGGGGGACATGGTGCCAGTTTGGGGCGGTTTTGTTATAAAAGGAGTCGGAGTGATCTGCCTGAGACAGCTCGGTATGGGTGGTGCAGAGGTTGGGGCTGCTCCCCCACCTAATCCAGGAACTGAAAACACCTCTTAAAAAGAGCATAATCTGTTCTCAATAAATCTTCAAAGGCCTGCTGACATGCCCAAACACACACTGAAAATGAGATTTTGCAATTGCACAGCATTCAAGGCCAGTGCCTGCTAACATCCAGCCGGTATGGAGAGCAGCAGAGGACAGCCCTACAACGGCACACAGACATCGGCCGCCTTGAAACCTGCCCCATCCCCTGCCCCAGAGCTACCTTGCCAAGTTTTTTACTGTTTTAATATAACACTTTCCTATTTTTAAGAACCTGCTTCCTGTAGCTATAGGAAAGACCTATGCAAACAACAAGGGGAAGCTGACGACACCGGGGAAAGAGTGAAGCTGGCTGACAAATGTGAAAGACATCAGCTGAAAAACAGCCACCTCTTTCCTCTAAACTCATGTAGTTACAATAAATTCCCGTAAAATAGGAACAGACAAAACCAGTTCACACGCAACGCGGCTTGCTGTTGGGCTGGCAGAGCTCTGCCAGGACTGCATCCCTTCCTTTACCCGCGCCGTAACCCCAGCCTCCAGGGAGGGCGCAGGCCAAGTTAAAACATGTTTAACTCAAAACCCAAAGAAACTTCTCTTTCTGACTTGCAAATGTTACATCACTGGGATTGGTTATACTGTTAACTAAATAGCGGAGGCCAGGATTTAAGATTCTTTAATCCCAGAGGCTACTTGGAGGTAAGCTTGGGGTCGATCCTCACGAGACAGCCCCTCGTGGCAGCTTGCTCCAAGCCCCCTGGCACACCCTCGATGCTGAATGTTACAGGACGAACCCATACTGGAGCTCAGGACCAGTACCAACCATGAGGGTCACACTGGGAACAGCCAGCTGAGATGCAGGCACGCTGGTGGTGGGGCTGCTCTTTCAGAGAGGCTGTCCTCTACCAGGATGAGCAGGGCAAACCAAGCAAGTGACTGTCCAGTAGGATTCAGCCAATCTGCTGGGCTCATGGCTGCAAAGCCTGTTTTTGCTGTAAAATTACGGAAAACCAAGTGGTTGCCATTCACCAGGCATGGTCCAGGGTAGGACCAGGGCTATGGGCACCTTTAGTCACAATGACGCTGTCCAACACATTTCCTTTTCTTCCCTAGTTCTCTCAAGCAGGGTTCTTGGAAAGATTATTTATAAAGCCCTCTTTGGCACACTTTGACTTAATCAGGTACAGTTTGAATATCCCAAGATGTATTAATTACCATTGCTGCACAAGTGCAACTGAAGAAGCAAAATGTTTTTCATTTCCACAGGCTGAGTATTTGTTTAAAGCATTCTAGGTATCATTAAGAACTAATCAAAACACAGTGTATGATAGTTATGCAGGAAATACAAAAAAAAAACCCTACCTGCTGCTTAAGTATCCAGTTTTCTAATAACATTGCAGTAATGTCTTGACAGATAATTGGCTTCCCAGTAATAATGGAATTCCTTATCTAAGTAAGCAAAATTACCTATTGGTCTTTTTTAAAAGACAAGGAAAGGTTGGGAAGGGAATGATAATTCTCTCCAGCATGGAGAGATTTAATCAGGAAGATAACAAAAGATCTATCGCCTGACTTCTTTTGAAAAAAAAAATGATTGAAGTAAATTTTACAAAGGCTCCAACCCATTTGGAAAATTACGCAAGTGCAATTTTAAATTAAAATTTACAATAAATTGATTCATAACTGCTGGGTTGTTTCTAATGACCCGTTTGAAGGTCTCTGCAGGTAGAATACCTGATTTAAGTTTCACGAACAGAGGTAGGAAAAGTATGTAGGCTGCTCCGAAAGTAATGTCTCCTATGTATTTCCATGGAAGCTGCAACAGATACAAGGAGCACAATAACTCCATTTGATAGAGAAAATTCTCAGCTACAAAACACTGTTATAGCACTGTTATAACAGTGTACTGAAAAATACAGTCACCACCATGAGCTGTGCATTTTCGCCAGCAATGAACAAGAGCCTGCATGCCACATTTGTACCGATCTGCGCCAGTGGAGGTGCCCACTGCCACCGCTGCTGAAACGCACCGCCGCTGCCTCACGGCGCTGACACCCACTGTTGGGTCTCCAGAAACGTTCAGCAAGTGTCAGTGAGTGCCAATGGCTGCCATTTTTTCTGCATGGAGGAATTCAGCAGGACACTGTGACACAGCGTCTCCGTTTCCCAAATCCTGTGCACCCAACCAAAAGCAAAAAGCAAAGTCTTTTTGAATTCCAGAGTAGCCTTCAAGAATCACCATGTTGCTTTTGAATTGAAGCAAAGTGATTCAGGGACTATCAAAGGTTCTTACACTAAGAACAGTGCAGAAACCTTTCAGTGCTCAAGCAGCCCGTGCAAACCTGCATTTCCAGTCTTTGTGGCTTCGGTCTCTCTGCAGCCTTTGGCTGCTGTTGGTCAGTTCACATGCAGAAATGCATGATCAAAGCCAAAAGCTGTACTGCAAGTTATCTTCAAGAATTTAGTCTTCAAGGTGTCCTGTTAATTACAGCTGCCTAGCAGTATGGATACAGACACTGCCCCCAGCTGAAGTGTGCAACTGAGCTAGAGTTAAAATTCCTCAAGGCTTTTAAAAGAAGTCTTGTTAAAAGTTCGGATTTTATAATAAATCAAGACAATACTTTATTATTTATTTTTGGCCAAACCTTTCTTTAATGCTAGCTCTTTTAATGCAGTTGTATTCATACTTCAATACTAAAGCTAAGCCACGACTTTAACACCTCATTAGAAGTGCATCCAACTTTGGGTGCCTCTTTCCAAAAGACCTTTTCTTGAATGTTCTGCATTTTACCTCACCTGGAACACAACAGGAGGAACCCCTGGGTGGAGACTGAAGTCTTCCTAAGAGTTAGCAAAGCACGAGGAAGCACACAGCAGACGCTTCAGTGTGACCACAGGAGCCGTGGGGTGGGGAGAAGACAACCTCCCTCCTTAGCGCTTCCAGGTAATTCTCTCTGTACTGTGAGAAGCAGAGCAGCCAGCTAAAACCACCAGCTGCTGGCAGAGCACAGATGCTATCAGCAGAAACTACATCATTTACTAGTTGTGAGAGTGGTGCCCTTTCATGGAAACAAATTAAACCAGACTTACAGAGGTGGTAATTTCTAAGTAGTGGCATTTGTTAGACGCTCCTTATCATGCTTTGATAGGAACGGGTTCTAGCCACAGAACCTCACGTCAGACCTGGGCTCCGTGTGAGGCTCCAGGCAAAGCCTCCTCGCTGTGCAGCCGACAGCCACGAGCCCTTTCTGTCTGCATGGACAGAGCCAGCTGCTCTCCCTCCCTCCAGTACTCGGACACTGAATGCAAACGCTCGGTGCAGGTCTGTCCTCCCCACCAGCAGGATATGCCAAATAAGCCCAAACAGAGTAAGTATTTGCAAGTGGCCTAGTAAAAAAGAAATGCATAGCTCCTGAGTGCTGTACAAACATACATGACTCAGAATCTGTCCTACCGGAGGACTTCCTACCTGGTAATTTCTGTGTACTTTATTAACATTCAAGATTCAGAACACGCATGAGCATTATCTTCATTTCACAGGTAGGAAACAGAGATATTTGTTGAGATAAGGCACAGAAAGGTGAAGAGACTTGCCCGAGGTCACACCAAGGTTTCTGGCAGAGGCACAATCTTTCCAGATCTTCTGAACTCTGGGCCTCTGCTTTCAATTCCCTGCCCTCGCCAGGTTCACGGCACCTCGCCTCCCCTCCTGCCGCTGCTTGCTCCGAGCAACACGCCTTCATTGATGAACTCTTACTCGTTCCTAAACATTACTTACGGACTGCAACTTCAAATGAAAATCTCTGCGCTGCAGTCATATTTTACCTACCCGGTTATTCTAATTGAGTATTGAGCAAAGTGGCTAATTAGGAGTCTTCAAGGGACTGTTTGTTTAATTTTGTTTTGGAATGTGTGCTTGCATAAATGCCATACAAGAAAAAGTCTGGAGGCCACAATCATCTGCTATGTAAAAATATTTCGGTTTCTGTGAAGTTTTCCCTCCCCCGAGGGTTCCAATTCATCTCCACTAGTTGATAAATCACGCCAGGAGCAGCCTCCCCCCGCGCCGGTGCCTTGCAGAAATATGACCCGCTTCTTGTCCAGGCACGCAGACAAGTGATGAATCAGACTTTCCCCAAGAAAATGCTGCAGCTCTTTTCCACTGCTGCCTGAGCAACGCAGCTTCTCCTGCAGCGGGCTGCCTCTAGCAGCGTGCTGGAGTTTACTTTGGGAGAATACAAGGGGTACGGTCTGGATCTGACCTAAGAAGGTTATCGAGAGTCACCCAGCCAACACCTACAGCAAAACAGAGGCTGCAGGGCACCCACCCCCTGCTTGGTGCTGCCAAGTGCCAGAAGTTCCCTGTTGCCAGTTCTCACGCAGCGCGTTCCGGCACCCAGGGCACACTGGAAGCACCCGTGGGCACAGCCTGCTCCTGCCTGCACCACCCAGCAGCCACCCTGGTGCACTGGAGAACCTTTCAACTAGAAGCATTAGCATTCATTACGATCTAAATCACAGGTATTTCAAAATAGTTTCAACTCATTAGATCCCTAGGGCAAGTGGATTTCCCCCAGAAAACTTTTTCTTCCCCTTCTTCAAAGTGGAATAGAGCCAATTCCTCTTCTTCCCTATGAAGACAGAAGTTGGCCCAAAGAACAGATTTAGGCTGTTTAGAAGTGTGAAAGAGATTTTGCTACGATGTTGAAGACAGGACTGCTCCCGTGCTGATCCAGCTTTGTGGCTCTGCATCCCACGGCGATTATCGAAACCTGTGCTCACCTTGCTGGGCATCAGCACGACAGAACCAAGCAGCCCAAGCCTCACTGCTCAGCCAACTCATCTGTCCCCACATGGCTGTGCCACATTTAGGAACACCCCCACCGTACAGGAGGAAAGTCTTACACAGCACATCGACAGGTAAGCAGCTGGCCGGGGATCTGCCAAGTTGCACTACTCGCATCCTCCTACAGCTGAGCACTATGACCTGAGTTTCCCTGCCCATGGTCCTGCTCTGAAATCCTCAGCCCCATGCCCAAGCACAGCCCCACTGGACGCACCTGTGCTAGCTAACCAGGCCAGGTCTCTTTCTCAACAGCCCACGTAAGCAGCGTAATTCCTCTCAACAGCTCTAAAAGCTGAGCGAAAGTGACAGCCTGAATGGTTATCTTTTATCATCCACTTGTAGTTAGTTTTGTCTTGTTTTATAGATACATATATCTAAGAATGAACTAAAAATTGCCCCACGTGCCAGTTACAGGAAGGAAGCAGAGCACAGAGGGCCGACGCTGCCCACAGGTTGGGTGCTTGGAGCTTCCCTGCAACGTGTTTGCTGAAAGCAGAAGGGGAGCAGGAGGGTAGGAACAAAGAAGTCTCAGGGAAATAAGCTTGTATATGTTCAAACTTCCTACACAATGCTTCCCGCTCTTCCTAGTTCTCCTCACCTGATCATTTGCACGTGGTTTTGTGCTTTTTTTGAAACTGCCCTGAAAAACTGTTCTTTAGGGATGGAGAGCAAAAGATACACGCACTGGGAACAGAAGTGCATCCCCTGGCTTTGCTGCTGTTAGCTGCGTGTACAATCGATTGTACACCCACATCAGTACCTAAGAAATTTTGTATCCAATTTGGCAGCCCACTGTAACATGAAACAGACTCCCAATCTTGAAAAATTCTTCCACGGCCCTGCTCCCATTTCTTCCTTCTGAGCAGATACTAAGCAGATTCTTTTCATCTCCCCAGAGCTGCGTAATAGAAACAGAGCGCTGCAGGATGTGTGCATCCAGGACTGTTTATTTGGATCCCTGTAATCCAGGCTGATTTACACGAGATGAAGGGTCCCTATTTCAGTGAGCTCACTTCAGTCCACCCCGACCTCACAGTTGCACCAGGACTCCCCAAACCCCGTGAGCTAGTGCAGATGTCTGCGGGAAGGGAGACAACGCAGGGTCTGCAGGCACCGAGCACAGCTGCAGCGAGCAGCTCCCCACGGCGCAGGCTGCTGCGCTTCCTCTCTGGAAGAGCTGTAAGCGTTGGATTAACCCAGGGAAAGCCAGGCTCCCATATCGACATTTCCTGGTTTCGTGACGCTCCGTGCTGGGCAGCGTGAGATCCCCGGTGCAGCAGGTGCTGTCCTGCACCTGTCTGAGCAGTGCTCTGCATGCACCTGAGGTGGGATTTCTGCTCCTCAAAAGGTGAACTGAGCCTCCACGGCGTCGGCACGAGGAGTGGGAAGCCTTCGGTGAAGCAGTAACCGACCTCAGTGCATGCAGCGACCGCAGATGTCCCGAAAGCCCGCAGGTGGCTGAGCCAACGGCACGGCACCGAGCCCGCTGCTTCCCTGCACGACCTGGAGCGGGAGGTCCAGGGGGGACCTTCAGCTTCCTGCCCACTTAGTGCCAACTAACTTGAAAAATTAATCAAGGAAATTCACATTAATACAACTGAAAGGGAAATGTAATTACGGTGTGCCTAACATTTAATTCAATATGGTTACTGAGCCTAGAAAGCACGTTACTTTCTTTATGAGATTGCTTTGCTATTTATTAGAGAAAAGGTCTCTCTATGAAATGACTTTTATCCAGCTGCTGGAAAGAGAGAGCGAGGTGGGAGCTGCTCCCACGGCACAGGAATTGCTTCACCCTGCACTCAGGTGAGATGCACTTCTGAGCAGGAGACGAAGCACGGCCAGAACTGCGCCAGCATCTTCCACTTCTCAGAGCAACTGTGGGACCACTGCGGAAGCCCATCCTGTGCTGCAGCCCCTCTGCTCCTCCGCTCCATCCACAGCTCCCATCCACGCCCCACAACTGTTAAGCCAACAGTCTTAACCAGTTTTTTTTCTTTTCTTTTCTTTTTTTTTTGTGCTTGCCCAATAAACGTCCTGTTAAATTCTAGGTTTCAAAGCTGTATCGGATGGCAGCGCTTTAGCAGGTTAGCTTTCTTGCTTCTTGGGAACAGAATGAGTAGCAGTGGTGACAGAAGAGTCATCTACTTGTAGACCTCAGCACAACTCACTAATGCTTTTTAAATTAATTTGAAAGGCTGTCTTGGCACAGAAAGGCCAGACCTTCCTCTTTTTAATTAAAACTTTTTTTTAAAAAAAAAAAAAAAGAAGAAAAGCAGAGTGAATTTATGCCTTAATCTCCCTTTCTGGTCAAACAACGCAGCTTTACTCACTGCTAGCAAGTGGAGGTTTTTTTCCAAGCCCTGCCCTTCACTCATAAACAAAACCAGGCAGAGCTCTGTCTCATTACAGCCCGCGCAGACACATGGTCCTGCTGAGAGGGCAGCCCCATGCAGAGCGGCGCGCAGCAGCAGCAGGAGCAGTTGTCTGCAAGTTTCCTCTTCCAACAGAGCCGCTGCTGAGACATGGCTGGGGCTGTTTGGAAATTCCTTTTTTAAGCTCTGGCCCAAGGGTCTGTAAACCTGGACGCGAAAATTTGCTACGGGGCGCAGCGGCGTGCGGCAGGCACACAGCCCGCGGAGCTGCTCCGGCCACAGGCGGCTGAGACGCACGGTGGATGTGTGTGTTTGCCCTTTGTTCCTTGGTTTTGGATGTGGGCAAAACGTGAGAAATTTGGCAAGCTCTTGGCAAGCGCTCTATGTATCAGTAAATAAATTAACTCATTCCTGTGCTAAGTGGTGCTGGCCTTAGAACTTTAAGACTGTCTTCACAAAGTCTACAGCTGTCTCAATGCAATTAGAGAGGAAGCAGCTTTGAACTCTGCAGTAGTGTTCACAAAATTAATCTGGATCTGACAGATGTGCCAAAACACGAATCGGTGTAAGCATCGTTTCTTGATGCACGGATCAAATATTACAGCAGGTCTGCCAGCCACTGACAAGGGCAACAGTCTTGAGGTTTATATGGCAATTAAGACATTGATAATTGAGATAGAAGCGTGGCTTGCTGTTACTTACAAATAGAGAGGCTCACACCACCACAGCAGATTTTGCTGATGTCCCTGCGCTCGCGTGGCTCCATGCAGGGACAGGGCAGGTCTTATGGACACAGCTCCCGAGAGCCTCCCACCTGGCAGCCCCATCGGAAGGGGCCATTCGTCTGAAAAACAGCCTGGCACATGAACAGGGGGCACGGGCAAAAGCCACGGATGTTTGAAAAGCAAAACCCTGCATCGTCCCATCTCACCCGCTGGCTGCTCTTCCCACCTGAGCAACAGGAGAGGAACATTTGCTTGGGGAGTGAGCACAACCCCAGGCACGCCAATGCATTTCCACAAACCTCCACTTCATTTATTACCAGCAAGAAGCTGCAAAAAAGCCAAGAGCCAGGCCAGAGAAGCCCAAGAGGCCACTCAGTTCACACTCCTCTGCTTCCCCCTTTTTCTTCGGCACCGCAATGAATTTAGGGCTAGCGGGATGCTGGCTGAATCGGCCGCATTGTCTGCAGCCCGGGCTGCTTGGCTTCTGGCTGTGGCACAACCTCCTTGCTATTGGGAGGCATCTGTTTTGCATTCATTTCAAAACGGCTCCATTGTGGTCCCGGGCTTTTCTTTAAACTGCTTTTATCGCTGGTCTTATCAGCTTTTGTGAGGCCGCGCAGCCCCTCAAGTAATGGATGCAGGAGGAGGCAGGGGCTGCACCAGCCCCGGTCTGAAAAGCTCCTCCTGGATGTTCTGGGATTTGGGGTGAGAAAGGCGTAAGCGATGCAATGCCTGTCCTGTTGCTTGGATACTTCCCAACTAGTGAAAGGAGCCGAACGCTGCACTGCTGGCAGGAGCTGCTCACAGCATTGTATAGATAGACGTACGGATATTTGGGAGCCCACAAACATAACCAGCAGTGTTTGTATTTGAAAAATGTGAAGTGACCCACATGAAAAAAATCCCTAAAAATCTACTTTAAATAGAAGTCTTTCAGCTCCATGCTCCAGGCCATTTCTCAGCTAGCTGCCACTTTTCACTTCAAAGGTTATTCCTTCAAGCTAAATAAAATATTTATGCTATCCAGTATGAGGCATGAAAATTTTGTTTTGCTCATTTCTGCACACAGATTTCAAATCTGCCTGTAATTTCCTTTCTGTTATTTGCAGGTTTAGCCGTGAATATTAAGTGCTCATTATTACTAAAATTGAAAAACCAGCAACCAATCCCAAGGTCAGACCCGGATATTAAGTGCTGGGTCATTTCCTGCCGCAGTGACAACTCTTCCCCCAAACGCGAGCTATCACATCAGCTCGACTGGGTTCCTTTCATTCTCTATCAGAGGGTATTGATGTTTATGCCACCCACAACACGAGGTGTACTTCTGCCCCATGGGGAGCCTGGCAGGCTCTGGGCTGTCAGACCCCTCCCTACACACATGCAGTTGATATAAATACCAGTACTGAACTTATTAAACAGATTTGTTTTTCTTTATTTATATCAAGATATCAAGCATATCCAGTTTTGTTTTCTTGGTTTCAACCAACTCGGTTAACAGCTCACTGCATGTACTGCCTAAATAAATCTCACAACATCGCCATTCCATTTGTTTAAAACCCCAGCTCTAGAGCCAGCAGCTCCCAAACCAGAAATGAAAATATGGGTTTATTCATCCCTGACCAAATTTAACTCTGCTAAATTCAGTGTTATTCTGCTAGTAATTTCATTCAGAGCAAGAAAAAGTCCAAGGTTTTTTATGTCTTGACTTAAATATTGAAACTACAGCTTTCACCAAATGCTGGAAGTGAAAAGCATCATAAAATGCTGTTGTTATCCATCTATTCCCTGTGCATTTGCAAGCAAAAACTAACCTTTGTAAAAGCCACATTTTCCTGTTGGTTTTGCATGAGTAAATTTAATGCTGTTCTACTGACCTCATTCCTGAATTCCTACCTGAGAGCTGACCTTGGCTCTGACAGCTACGAGTTGTGTGGACAAGAGCACTGCACCTTCACCAGAATAACTGCTGGAATCCATCATGCAACAGGCTTTATTAAAGTATTATAATTGAAATAAATAGGAATAATGATGTTTAGAGCATCTTACTACCTTCAGTGTAAAGGGCCACAACCCATCTCTAGCCTCTATCAGACGAGAGGGAAATCCCTCCCTGTACACGGCAGCAGCCGTTCCTGCCAAAGCAGGCCTGGAACTAGGAGATGCTTAACGAACCGAAAACCCTAGTCTAGCCTGAAGAGGAAAGGAAAATGTTCATTTCGATGTAGTGTAACCAAATACACTTCATGTACAACACAACAGAAACCTCTCTGGGCACCATCCTGCGCTGGCGTATGCTGGCACGTTAAACAAAACCCACTTGGAGTGACGATACGTGTGAGGGGCCAGCATCGCCTCCCCTGTGCCCAGCAGGCAGAAGACCAGCCCCATCTAAAGATAATTCTGAGAGGGCTTGCCTTCACTAACTGTAAATAAAGTTGTCCTCATCCTGACAGTGTAAGAAGCACAAATGAAGAATTATCCAGTAAGTAAACTGTTACCACTTGGGGGATTGAAGTATTAGAAAGGAGCCACTTGAAGTCAATAGGGGGATCAAATATTAAATAATAATGTATCAGAAGTAATAAATTAAAGATGAAACATGCTTCACAATTTCAGTTAGAAGAACCGCTGCCTTTAATCTGAAAAAATGCAACTTAACGAAGAACTGAGATAGCATTAATCTCTGGATTCAGTGCTGTGACAGGGAAAAAGGGCCAGGTTTAATCCCACGTGAGGTCTTATCGGGCACTGTCTTGGCCTGGTGAGCTACCCAGAGGCGCGTGTGTTCTCCCAGCATTTACTAGGGAATTTGTGGTGACGTGGGACTGAAACGGCCTAGTGGGCCTGGGCTTGTGGGGCAGCAGCAGGACCTGGCCTGTAGGGCAGCGGCAGGACCTGGCCTGTAGGGCAGTGGCAGGGCTCAGGCCTTCAGGGCAGCAGCAGGACCTGGCCTGTGCCGGCTGCACCTCCACATTAGGAGATAAGCATGCCTGCAATCTGTTCCACTTCATGCTAATTACAGACAAATCCTGTTTAGTCTACTCATGAAAGTAAATTGATTTGCATGGGATTATTTCCAGGGGTAAAAAGGATCTAGACTGGCCCTGAGGATTTGGGGCGTTCGGGTGAGATATCGATGAAGTCCCCAGTTGGATGAATTTTGAGTGCTTTTGATATCGTGTTAATACAGGTCACCAAATGTCATAGAGAGATACCCTCCCTCCAACAACCCCACACAATACAACTTGTAAAACTTAAGCCTTGGTTTGAATAGCCAAGAGATCTGGTCATGGTAGATAACTGTAGAACTCTTTCTTTTTTTAACATGCTCCCTAAGGGGCTGCCTTCTTTAGACCAGTTAACACTTTTGAAGGAGACAGATACAGCAATACCACAACTTGGCCCAAGCCCTCCCTGTGCCCCACTTACTCCACTCCTCAGGGACCCATGCATCTCCGTTAAACAAGGCACAGCTTACGTGCCTCATGCATTATTAGTGCAGCATTTTCTCCCTAGGCTTTCCAGGCTCCCAGTTCCCTGCAGAGCTGCTGTTGACACTTCACATGCACCTACTTTGTAGCCCCTTTGTCTTATGACAAGATAATCAGTGCCAGGCAGATAATGTCCCCTGCATGCGGCCGATGGCTTGGGTGCAGGGCTGATGGCCTTCCGCAACCTCGCTGCCATGGGGGCTTGGTGACACGAGGAGGGCCAGCTGTAGGCCTCCGGTCTCTGAATTTCAACTTTCTGGCATTCCCCCTTTTCACATGACAGTGTCAGCACTGACAAAGAAAGAAAGGAGGATTTGGTGTCCCTCCTGTCATGCTACAAAGCTCAAAATTTCACCTCTACAGCACCTCCATCTTTCGTCAACTGCTGCATTGGGGTGGGGGGATCAGTCTCTCTTCACTTCATGGGTACAAATCCAATTTAGGATTGCATTTACTTCAGCAATACAGCTATTTTTCTACACACACAGCTGAACAGGAAGAGGAGAAATTGCGCGGTTCCTTTATGTACCATTCTCCCTCAGCAAGGGAGAAGAGCAAGCACGGAGGATTTGGAAAACAGCTTCAGTTGAGAAGTTCACTAAGGTCTGTGGTGCTTGGGTGAAGGCTCCTTACACAGACACCTCGCTGGAGCCTTGCTGTTGTCTTGTGTATGGGAAAATCTTTATCCCTGGTTGGGTCTCACAGCATGCAGGGTTTCACAGGTCTCAAAACAGGTGTCTGAACAGCAAGGTTACACAGTCCCCTCAAAGACCACTGTATTTCTGCACTGATGTTTGTGGATTCATGGATATTACCTTGGACGATTCTCGTTTGGATGTCTGAACGCAGTGAGACTGGTCCAATCTTGCTGTCAACCAGGACAGGGTGCTTTTAAAACCATTACCAGGACAGCAGCATTTTGTAATGTTTTAACTGTGGCACCAGCTCAAAACAAAACTCCCTTTGCTCCAGCACTTGGAGCTGGGTGGCTCAGCAGAAGGGCCTTTTGGTGAGGCAGATCACCCTCCCCTTCACCGCTCACTAAGCGTCAGGTATTTACAATGGCATCACCGCTCTCAAATTTCTAAGGTCTTTCTGATGCAGACACTCAACCATAGGCAGGGTTTTTTCAAAAAAAAAATTTTTTTTTTTTTTTTGCCTTACAGCATTCAAAAGCTTTTAAAACAGAAAATTCCCAGTCAGCTCCAAAACGAGGGACAGAATTGCCTTAAGACAGCTCCTCGTCTCTCCTTGCGATCCTTGCTTGCTGTTCCCAGCAGTGACTTTGGCCATTTTCCCTGTTTGCTTCCCCTATCTGCTGCAGCAGCTCCTCTGCCAGCTGGGACAGGCACTGTCTCCTCGATGAGCGCCTGCAGGGACACAGAAGAGCGAACCCCAGCTCCCAGCAGGACCCCAGACAGAACAGGTCCCCCGGTGCGCAGGGCAGCAGCTGCAGGACAACATCCCACGGCCCAGACAGGCACACGGCCCCTGCTCTGGGAATCAGTGAGCGTGATGAAGGCAGACACAGGACCTGGGAACAGCCTGGCAGGCACCCCCAGCTTAGGGGGCGAGATGGCACCGATCTCCTCCCTGCCTGCCGATGCCCATGGGCAGTCTGTCTGCAAACCAAGGAGCCTCTGGGCAAGGAGCCAAAGTAACAGGATGTGATCCTGACTCTGCAGCGCTTCAGTTCACGGCAGCTCAGGATTCGGCTCCCTCAGCCACTTCAGCCAGCATCCCCCCCCTCACATCTCCCCTTCCAGAGAGGCTTATCTTCACCGGTTCAGCCTGGCTGAGAAATGCCGTAAGGCATTTGGCTTTGCTTGATGGTGGGTGTATCTGGAACCCATATCACAGACTGTAGTGACAAGAGAAGTCCACAGTTCCCAAACTTAACTAATTAGAAGAACAAGAAGAATTCAAGCTGCATCAGGAGAGCTCCTCTGCTAACTCTCTTTATTGCCTGTATTGACCAGCACAATCTGGCCAAATCCCCAGTGCAAACAAGCACTTTTAGCCAATATCGTCACAGAGCCAACAAGTCTTAATTTGCTACAGGAAATGCTCATTTTACTGTATCTTGTGCATCTGGCAACGGCCAAAATGCATCTAACTTAGTCAACAGTCAGATGTGATGAAACACAGCCAGCATTTTTCCACTGGCGTAACGCAGAGCTCAGCAGACGGGCTGAATCCAAAATCTGAACACCACTGAACATCAGATGTTTCTACATTCATTTTCAATTAAACGTTTTTGTGCAGGGCTCAGAGAGAGAAAGAGGCTGTCTAGAGATATGCTGCTTGACAGAAGATACATAAAAGAAAAAATAAATAAAAGCACCTACATGAAGCACAAGACTGCCAGTAGCAAAGACTACAGACTACAAGACTGCAGAGAAGATCTCTTCTCCTTGCAAACCAGGTTTTCCCCTCACACACTCGGATACTCAGAAAACTGGTTTATCTCTTAAAAAATCCTACCTTTTTTTTGACAGCTGCTCAATACAAATAATTAAGTTCAACGATTTGTTCCCATCTGAAACACATTAAAGCTGTCTGACCCACATTAGATCAAATCCCCAATATTTGTTTTGCATTTGGATCAAGTTTTGTAAACACACCGCTTCCTTCCAGCCCCTGCTCAGAAGGGAGCATCCTCCTTCCAGGTGCCAAAGCCACCGACAGTGCAGGAGCGGCCGATCCTCCCGGCCCCTTCCCCACCTCCTTCCTCCATACACACTGATTTCCAGTGTTCCAGGGTGGAAAGAGGCACGTGGAGATCGGGACAGTTCTCCTCCACTGCTGGAAAACATGACTAACAGGCATCTGAGACGGCTTCAGAACGGACTTGCTCTCCCAACAGAACAGAGCCTGACTGCTGATGCGGAAAGCTCCAACTCCCAGCAATCATGCTTAATGTCTGACTCATTCCTCTTGGCATCATTCGTTTTTCCCTCTCCCCTTTGATTCTCTCTTCCACTGACCCCCAAAATACATAACCTTGGGAAAAAGTAACACAGTCACAATTACACTGTATTTTAAATTCCCTTTAAAATTCATCTCCATTATTCTTCTTGGTCAAATTACAAGAGGAAGCAATGACCTGCATACTTGAAAACAACACTTTCAGGATCATTCCCTGACTATATCCACTCAGAAATATTCAGTCTTTGATACCAACTGGCTACCTGGACTTAGTGTATACGAAGAGGTACCTCCCTTCTCTTCTGTTTTCTAGACCAGCATACAGAATGATACAAAATCCCCCCCTTATTCATTAGTTGTCTTTTTCCATGGCACTAAAATTTGTGTTTAATACCAAAGCATTTAAGATCATACTAAGAAAAACATTCCTGAAAAAGAAAAAAAAATACAGGTAAAAAATTAATTCCTTTCATCAAGGGCACAGATATTCATGGTCAAAGCAGGGGAAGAAACTCAGTCTTCTGTTTCCCTCTAAGGAAGCAGAGCTTCACATTGATGTAAAGGTTTTCTTGCTCTCTCCCTTCCTCACGTCACCCCTCGCTTTGGCAGCCTTTATTTTGGTCTGACATGGTTATCAGGGCTGGGACCAGCTTGAGGATCTGCCAGTGTTCTTGTGGGAGGATCTGTTCGGTTCAAGAGCGAGTGGGAGAGGAAGTGTCTGATTTTGCAAACACAACCTGCACACACAGATATTTTTATTCTCTTGCTTTCCTACCAAAAGGTCTAAACTCAAAACCACCGAGCATGAGGTGGGTTAAAATATCCAGATCAAACCAAAGGCTGCAGGTGGGAGGACCTTCAGTCTTCTCTGGGTTAATCCTGCCCTCCCTGACTGCTTTGCTACCGGCTGGTGGATGAGACAGAAGCCGTGGACATGGCAGTTGTTTCCCCACTACAACACTGTAGGGATCCTAGAAGCTTTACCCGTGTTTTGGTCACTTTTATCTGGCGTCAGAAGGCTGAGTCACAGAGAGCCAGCCTACTGGAGGTGGCACAGGGAGAATCAGGATGTGGGGCTCAGCCCCATCGTGGCAGTCCTGCACAAAAGAATCCTTCCAAATTGCATTTTTCCCCCAAAAAGAAACAGCCCAATGCTGGAAGCCCCTGACCTCTGTGCCCTGCCCCAGTGGGAGGAAGGGAGCTCTGCGACTCCTGTGCTGGGCTGTTAGAAACATGCGGCCCCTTCCCAAAGCCTACAGGAGACAAAGAAAGAAAACCAGTGCCATGTTTTATCCCGGGGCTCAACAAAAGGCGGCTGCCTGTCAGCCTGCTCCGACAAGCTGCCTTATGCGGGCACTTAGCATTAAATCAGAGCCGCTCTTCACCATGCATTTCGGCACCACGTCACCCTGCCAAGCCCTTGGCCCCTCGCAGGCTCCCCTTGCCCTGCTGCTGGCACAGCACCAGCACCCCACAGCCACGGCTCGGCTGCACCGCTGCTGTTCTGGCCCCCAGAACACAGGTCCGCCACCGGGTCCCCATGTGTGCCTTGCAGAGAGCAGGGCTATTTGCTCCGAGGTTAGTTATGCAAATAAGTTAAAAACCCCCAAAATCAACGCTGAAGGTAAAGTACAAATGGGATTAATTTCCAGAACTGTGGAGCACTCGAGCAATATTGAAGTCAGCAGCAGCATCTACAAGTACTCAGCACATTTGAAAAATCCATCAATACTTTGATGGATTATTTTTTCTGTGTGGAAATGTTACTTTAATGTAATTTCCCATGTGAATTTAAAATGACAGGATACATATCTTTCTCCTGATCCAAAGCAAAGTTTTTTCACATCTCAAAGCCAGCGAAAAATACCTATAACATATGAATGCAAAACCCTAGAAAACAGAAATAAAATCTCCCTGCATAGACACGCAGCTTTTCCACACGACTCATCAGGACTGACAGAGGGCTCTGGAGTTTCTGATTGTGGCAAAAACAGGGATGATTCCTTGGCAAATACAGGAGAATCCAAAAAATTAATCCTTAATCTTCCTTCGGCTTCTTGTGCTCAGCACACGGGTCTCTGCCTTCCAAGCAGCCCTGGAGCAGGCTGTGAAGGAGAATCTGCTCCGTGGGGCAGTAAAAGTGTAAGCAATTGAAGTAATCTCCCCCCGTGTCAGGAAAATAAAAAAGAAGACGGAGGAGGAGGACGGGACAGATTCATGTCTGGAGGGAAGAAAGCCAAAAGCATTCCCCCTTAAATTCCAGCTAAATAGTGCCTGTGTAAAATGGTTGCACACTGCAAGGAAGCAGCAAGATAAACTTCATTTCCAGGGAAAAGAAATACCTGGTTAGAAAAAGCAGTTTGAATGAAGCTGCCGTAGATCATGTGAACGTAATCCTCAAAGCTATTTCCAGCTAGGCAACAGTAATGAGAAAAAATTCTTCAACTAAAGAAGTGGGTTGCTTTCGAGCTGCATTCCTTTCCATTTAGGTTTACCAGCTTCTTCTCTTCCCTTTCCCAAAGGACACTGTACCTAGGGAGAAAACCCACAGCAGTTGCGGGGTTTTTGTTTGGTTCTGAGTTTGGTTTCTGTTTAGGAGCAACTGTTTCATAACCATCGTGTTTCCAAGCACTGTTTGCTTTTCAGACAGATGTTGCACTGTAATTCTGTCCAAATGAGGTTGGTGGGGTTTTTTTTGTTTTTTTTGTTTTGATTAGGGAGCAAAGCTGATAGGAGCAAAACCACTGGGGCCACACAAAAGCTGGGAGTTCTGATGAACTGGCTTGCAACATGGCCTGAAAGCAGCGAGACCGCCCAGTTGCACTTCCAGGAGAGACCCATCACCAGCTCCACATCTCTCCCTATCACAAACCTCCGAAACCAGCCTCGGGCAGACCTTCTCTCCTCATACATCAAAGGGCTCAACAAACTCCTGGGGACAGAGGTGAGAAAGGAGAGTGGCTGCAGGGGCAGGACACCGGGGACCTGCACGTGTACATGCACAAGCGCACTGCAATTCTGCAAGAACGTATGGAGGCAGCAGAACGATGCAAAAAGACCTAAACGCATGCTGTGAAATGAGGGTTGTTAAAGAGGACATGAGGGAAAAAAACACCCCCAAATGCCAGAGGAAAATGACGGACCCAGAAGGTCGCCTTCCTGCACAAAGGGGAAAAATGCTGGCTCTTACGCAGTATGAGATAAATTAATCGAAGCCAGAGAACCAGCAGCTGCTCTGCAGATGGCACTTTCCACATCCTTACTGCCAAACCGGCCAGCTCAGGGCTCCTTACTTCCGTTTATCTTCTCGGGCAGGGGTGGGCCGCAGCAAGCAATTTGCGCAGTCCCGTCCCTGCATCCTGGGAGTCAATGGAGAGCCTGCGGAGAACGACGGCTCGGGGGTTAACTGAGCAAAGGCTCTGATGAAAAGCAGATGCCATGTAATTATTCTGGGGGGCTTCCACTAATTATAACCCATGGAAGTGTATTTTATGGTACACCAAAGATCAGAACTAACAAGAGCCCAAGGCTACTAGCGCACAGTTCCTCCCATGCCATTAAAATTGTACGAGTGGGAAGACCACTGGGCCATTTCAACAAGAAGAGTTCTGTCACTACGGTAAGCCTTGCTCACAAAGGGCAGTACTGTGTTGGTTCAGGCTCCTCTTCTACCTAACTGAGATAATTTCCCTTACCAAGAGAAAAAAAATATCAGAAATTAAGATTAAACGTGTGTTAATCCTGAACTTCCTCCCCTAGCCTCCGCCCTCATGAATACAGCATCATTCCTGACTGAACTACAACACAGCCTTTGGCAGCTGATGGTTTTTTTAAGCTCTGTTTCACATTTTCTGTAGGAGCCCCTGAATTACGTAACAGGATCTTGGTCAAAAACGAAGAATTTTATACATGTTTTTCCCCCCATCTGCATGGTGATTTTAAAGGAATCTAAACCACGAGGCTCTGCTAAGCTATGAGTTCCCATTCTGCTATGTTTGGAAGAAAATGCTTTCTATGAAGAGTGATGTGGGAGGCAGTGGCAGATATCCAGATAAATCCACTTCTTTGGTACATATGTGGTCATTTCTCAGTACAAAGAAATCCAAGTTACCTCAATTTTTGTGTCTAAAGTTCACTTTTCACAGTATTTTAAGCACATCACCATCCCAAATGCTCTTCAGATCTAATGCATGCAAGAATCCCAGGAAATTCCTTTTGGTTTACCCTTTACTTACGAAGAAAGCTTCGCAGATGAAATTCATTTCTCTTAAATTCTTTCAACAATATGCAAGCAGCCCAGTGCTAATTATGGGTAGCAGGCCTTTTTCTATTTACATGGTCAGGTTAGAATTTATGGCGTGGTTTATGAACTATGAAAATTCTTGGGTTAGTAGATAATGCTTCTGGCCCTTCCCTGTGAGAGGGGACCATGATGGGGTTAAAATGTGCATCAAGGCATCAAGAGTGACATCTTATATCACACGTAGTAAAGGATACCTTGGAGGTAAACTTACCTCTAGGTTAAGAACTGCTATGGGCACAGTTCTCCCAGTGTTTTTATTTTCACTGAGGGTTTCCCACGTGAAAGCTGTAGCTGGGTATCACGAGGGAGAAGGTGCCAACACAAGAGCTGCACAGAAAGGTAACGCTGCCCTTTGTGGGAAGCAAAGCCAGCCTGGCTCCTCAGGTATCAGCCCGTGGCAGAAACTCGCAGCTTCCCAGGTTAGCTGCGGTTTATGCATCACCTGCAGTACTGAGCACATCCTTCAAGTCAGGACAAAAGCCCGGAGAACTCCTGTGCAAGTGCCTTGCCTCAAAGCCCTTTTCCTTCAGGGTCAGCCAAGGAATGACACGGCTTCAGATTTACAGCTGAAACTGTACTCCTTCCACACCTCTCCACCCCTAACTCAGCCCAACACGTCGCTCTTCTGCTATTCAGTGAAGATCTCAATCCTGTGTTTCCTTATGCTCCAGCATCGCACTCTGGCAGATGGAGACGGCAGAAGACAGCAAGCGTAGGGCTGGACACTTCACCCTGCTGCCCCCAGAACCTCGGGTGTGCCACAAACCCCAGCCCACAAGCAGTCAGGAGATGGTCCTGTGCACTTGTAATCCCCCAGGACAGACAAAACCCAGTGTGCCAGGTAGCACAGAAAGCCTTTTCCACCACAGCTCCCTCACCTAACACTAGAGGCACGGTGGGCCTGCTAAGGAGTGGAGGGTGTGAATGATTCCAGCACTTCTCCCCCTTCCCAAGCGAACCCTGACCAGATGCTGGGAGCCATTCCAGCTCCATCTGTTTGAGAGTTTTGAGTTGTGCAACATAAATTTTACTTTAATGTGTGGCAATAACGACCTCCAAAACCCCATCTTGCCTCTGTCAGATGCGCCAGCTGAAAGCCAGCGATCATGTATGTTAACACGTTAAGTATCGTGGGGTGCACGTTAATGCTGTTAATGAAGACTGAGCCACACAAATGCCCATTACCACTGATGGTTATTTCATGACCTAATTGCTGAGAAACAGAAAAATCTCTCTGAGAAGAAGCCCAAGTCTCACTCCCTACGCATGCCGGTCTGATCACTCCCACTCTCACCCATCCTCATTGGGTCTCCCAAGCTCCACAGGTTCAGGGTAGGTCAAGCATCCAGGCTGAAGGCTTTTACAAAAGTTACAGCTACAGGAAATCTCTCTGGAGCTTCAATAAAGTGAACTTTCTGTCCTAAGGTAATATTAGATCAGTGCTAGGGTTCGTTAGAGTTTGAAAACCTTAAACTTTGCTGAGAGTTACTTTTTTGGCATTCTTGCACGTACATCTGCATGGCCTGTTTTAACAAACCAAAAACAAATGTTGGCTGGGCTCAGTTTCTGTACTTCTGCTTTTTCACAGCCAACCTATCCCATTTCACCTACTTTTTCAATGGCAAAATGGAGACACAAAAGCTGATGAACCAAGTGTTTTCAAATGTAAATCTCAATTCTCCAGTGAAAAGGCAGAAAGCAGTGTATTTTCCTCCCACAGGATGCTCCCCCCAATCTTCCTTGCTTCATTTTCATTCATGTCCTAGCAGAGACAGAGAAGCACTGAAGTGCTGCTTTCTGGCTGACGTATGATTACCATAACACACGTTATTTGTGTTCATGAGCACATATTTACAGAGAGAGACTTTTCCAGGTGGCACATGTTATTAAATGTTTTTGTTTTTTTTTTGCAAGTAGATATCTAGCTTTGGCATGAACCAGCACAAGAGTTATTTCTTTTGGCTCTGCAAAGACCTCTGCAGAGGTCAAGGTCGCAAAGCAGGAGCCATGCAAGCAGCAAATTGCATCAGAAACGAAGGAGGGGGCAGAGTCGGGCCCGGAGGCAGGTCCACACACCAACAGCCATTTGCAGGGAGCTGGGATTCCCCAAGGAGCAGGCTTCCTCTTCACGCCCTCTGACCTCCCCTAACCCAAGATCGATACTAAAACCAGACAGCTCCGTTCCCTCCCCTCCGCAGCCCCCCCTTCTCCAAGCACCCCTACAGCTGACGACTGGATCTCGCCACCCGCTTGGTCTGCGCCGCCGCGATGGGCGCGGGGCTCTCCTCCAGGGACTGAGGCAACAGCCTGTCTCGTGCCATTCATCTCAGGCTGCAAACTGAGGTCAAGGCAGCAAGCAACATGCCAGACAATGGAGCAACACAATGAGAAGCATCATTTACCAAAATTATTCAGCCCTTAAGACAGAACTAGTGTCTGTGCATCCAGCTACCCACAGAAAAATGCTGTCCTAAGGCAGACAGAATGAAGTCACATACTTGGCCTTTGAGGTAAAGGAATTTTTCTCCTGAAGTGTCACTGGTAATAGACGAACTACAAAGCACGCCTCTGCTCTTTCATGATGATGCTATTCAACACATTGGAAGTACTGCACCAAATATTGACTTTTTGCTTGGTGTAGCAGACTGACAGATAGATAGACCTCAAACACATCCTCCCTCAAAAAAGCATTAAAGAAACTGATGTCAAAAAAAAAAAAAGAGGTCATAATTATGTACAACACTATTCTGTGCATATCAAAACCTAAATGAATTTATCCAGGAACTTGCCTTGCATTCAGCAATCATGCAGAAACCTTTGTCCTCTGAGACTCAACAGCTCTGGAAGCTCAGCAGAGTGGTGATGGGACACGAAGCCCTGAATCTGCAGTGGACCCAAAGGTGTACCACACCTCTGAGCTGAGATTCTCTGCATTTATTGCTCCCGGCATCTCACACCAACCACAAAGTGGGGAAAAAAAAAATCAAAGGGAAAAAAAAAAAAAGAAAGTTCTTCCTTAAGTAACTTACAAAACTTACAAAGTAAAAATTTAATAGGAACCAAACGACGAAGGAAACTGAATGAAGTTTGCTAGAGCAGCTGGTAGCACACATTGAAATAAGCTCTGTGTCACGTTTTCAAAGCTCAGGTTGGATGCAGTGAAAGAGCAGAACCAACTCAGGACAGATCTGAATCCCTGCGATGAATAAAGAACAACAGAGATAAGGCCAAAGCATGATGAAATCACAATTTATTTTGTTTAGGGCGGGGAGCCCAGACTTTTCCCACTGGCCTCTTTCTAAAATAAATAGGAAAAACTAACTAACAGTCACAAGCTATAGAAAGTTTGACAAGCAAATGGATTTAGCCAGAGGTTCCAGACTCCAAATTCTATCAGCTGGCACTGGCATCCTCATCCTCTTCTGGCTTGCCTTTTACTAATTTCTCAATAGTTCTCAACAGTCAAAGAGAATCATATTTTGGGCTTAAGAGTTTTGGAGCGGAGGAGAATCCAGACCTCTTTCCCACTTAATGGAACAGATAGACTTAATCTAGTTTCCTCAGCAAGGCTCCCTGCCAAAATATTTAGTCACTTTTAGTCTGTTTGCTTTTGATACAATTATGTTTCTGTTTTGTCATGGCCTTATCTGATTCATTCTGCTATTTGTTCAACACGAGCGTTATGGAACGGGGCTCGCTGTTCGCGTGCCTGCTCCCCAACCCCTCCAACCATCGCCATGCAGAACACCCCCCCCAAGCTCCCCCACATTCACACACACAAATGAGGGCAGACTTAGATAATTACCATATGGAAAAACAAACATGCCCTAGACACCCTGTGAAAGAAGACAACGAGATGCTAAACTCTGGAGCAGTACATAAACCGTAGTTTCAATGCTTTTATTTGAGGAAAAGATCAGATCATCTAGCATTCTGTTTTGGCAAATTTGTGTCAAAATGACATTCCAATTTCAGCAGCATACATAAAACTGCACAATTATTTAGCACTGTACAGATTTTACATAACTCTTGAAGTTCCTGACTCAATTCATTTTCCTTCCTACTATAAGACAGATTAATCTGAAATGAATTAAGACAGGCAACCAGAAGTAATGTTACTATAGCCAGTAAACATTCTTTAAACTGCTGTATCACTAAGCTGCTTAAAATCCTCACTATCATCGTATGCTGCATCTGCTCAATAATTACTGCCTCTCAAACCAGGGATTAAGAATCCATCCTGTGCATGGCCGCACAGTACCAAAGCGGAACAGGTAGCTGGCGATCCCAAAAGCCGCATTTTCATTTAGTGAAACACTAAATTTCTCACACACAACATGTTAGCTGCACAGGTAGATGCTCTGAAGTCTTGAAATCAGAATTCTCACCCCATTTTAAGGAAAAAGAAGAAAAAAAAAGACATTACATGCTCACTGTCAGCTATGGGAAACCCACTGGAAACCAACAGCAGATTCCCAGGCACCAACAAAGGTACGAAGGTAATGCTTTGTTACAGGAGGCAGAAAAAATTCACAGAAAGAAAGAAAAAATGACATTACTAAGGATAGGAGAGTGTCCTGTAATTACAGTTTATCAAGGTTAACAAAAACCAGTGGGCTATACCTACAGTGGGGAAGGAAAGAAATAAAAAGGCTTTACATTTTGAGACTAAGCTAAGAAGCTCTTTGAGAAAATGTCTGATAACTCCTGTCGGACTGTGGTGCTGGCATGGTTTAGTTCTCTACACCTAAAGGAAATGAAAGTGTCCCACAACTCCAGACAAGTCTAGGATAAAAAACAACCTCCACCCACAAGCACTTCAAGTTTAGAAAAGGTTTCCAGCTGCACTGAAAATGTGGCAACTGTGCACTTAAAGAGCTGGGACTGGCAGAAAGGAAAGCACTGCCACAGAGTGTGAAATGCTAGCTGAGACCAAATTCTGGCCATATGCAAAATGCACTGCAGTAGCTGGACTAACTGAAAAAAAAAAAAAATCAAATTTCCCAAACAAAAATCAGAGCGTTCAAAAGACAGGCACAGAACACAGCATGGAATAAGAATAAAGAGAAATTTGCTTAATAGGAATGTTTTCAGTTCTAAGTTTAAAATGAATTATCTAAACTTGCCAAAGAAATATTTATCTCCAGGATCTTAACTCAATGATGTCTCAGTCTACATAGTGAGAGACACCAGAGAATCAAAGGAAGAATTAATTGGCAACGCAACAGTTCCCAGTCTGATTTGGTTTGTCTCTTCCAACAGTGTCTTGCACGTACATGTTCTAATACCTGACATTGGAGGCATCTGAATTTTGTCTTCCACCTCCAAGAAGAATGCAAGAACACAAGAAAATAGCTGTCTTCCACCTGGGCACTTGTTTATACTCTGCTTATCAGATTGTTTGCCTTTAAAAGTCAAAAAAAAATTAATTTAGTTAGTCACATAGAAATTTTAGTTACTGAGGCGAACTCATAGACCACTGGGAAGTTTTCAATCTCTTGTCAGAACTGATTAAGAAAGATGTATCCAAATACCCAAAGATGCATACTTTCAGAGGGAAACAGAGCTTACTATTAACTCCTTGGCTTCAGGATGTTTTACAGCACATGGACTCTCTCCACACAAAAAGGTTTTTGAATGCAAATGTCACGGAATTAAAACCTCAGGTAGAACCAGAAATGTGTTTAAACTATAGATCTGGAAGAGACTCAAAAGAATCACAGAGAACGTAGTTTTACAAGCTGCTTTTTGCAAAGCCAACTTGTACAATTTAATATCAAGTAAAATTATGAATGGCTGGCACAACCTTCCTGAATGGGCATGCTTGACAGGACTTCAAATATGCTATTTAACAAATCAAAAGCAATGGACCATGCAAATGCTTCAAGAAAATAGGATCAATGAATGATATAAAGTTACTTAGCCAGTGCTCAAAGTGAAAGAAAATTGCAGCCTACAATGAGAATATTTAAGAAGATGATAATTCTTTATGAAATAAGCCCTCTCTCACTGTTGCCCCCTCTCTCACATCAATAATTAATTTGGGATAAAGGACAAAACTCTGTAAGGACTCCCATGTGGAAAACCATTCTGTCATTACCCTCTATAAAGAGTATCTATTACACAACAGCCTGACAACAGCTCAGCCCCAAGCTTTTGATGAAGTCCTCTGGCACATTTACACCCTCACTTCTCTTCCATGGCTTAGGGCATTTCAGAAAGGACTGGCACGGAAATGGCGGGACCGAGTCACAGAGGAACTAAGGAGGTTACCCCGTTACTGCTCCCAGGCTGCCTGCTGGCCCAGCCCGCCCAGTCATTAGAGCAGACACGGCCCAACAGGCCCCCAACTCACGTGGTGGCCCTGCAGCCACCTGGGGGCCAGAGCAGGCCCAGTGGCTGCCAGCTGACCCCACGTGCCACGTCTCTTTCCATCCTGAAAACCAAACGTTGCAGCGGGCAGACCGCTAACCCAGCACCCCAATGCACACGTGTACATCTGCTCTGCAGGGGCCTCCTGGCGACCTGCAACGCCCTGGTGCAGCGGCGGGGTGACCAGAGCTGACGGGCTACCCCAGAGCGACTGCTGGTGGCTCTGCTCCGTGCCAGGTCTGTTCCGGGGTGGCACACCCTCTGTGACAAGAGTGGAGGGAGGGGGTGTGGGTAGAAAGGGGAAGTTTCTCCTCATCTGCATTTCATTTATGGTTTGAAAAATCCAGTAAGAAAATTTCACTGCATTATCTGAGCAGACAGAAAATATTAATCTTTTTTTTTTCTCCAAATACACAACTGCAAAGCTTTAGACAAAAGACAACTAATCCTTGTTTAAAATAGCTTGCTTTGTCTAAAATACGACATATCCCCCTTGGCATTAACTACTTCAGATCTCGGGGGCTGGAGGTTACTTCAGGATTCAGCAACTAATGGAACTATTACATTACTGGGGGTTTAAGCAACATCTACATAGTTTAAATATCTTCCTGTAACTGCCTGGTGATAAACTACATTACACATCCTCCAGAAGGCAATATATTTCAAACGCTCAGACAATATTTATGAGTTTGTTTCAAAGGTTTCTGATTTTATTTAGGGTGTTCAAAGTGCGTAGGCATAGTCAAAGCAATACATTTAAAACCCTGCCATAAATCATTCACCGTGCAAAAGCAAACTTTCATTAAAAAGAAAGCCCTTAATTGGTGAGAACTTCCTGAGCGTAAACTGTCACTCTGGATACCACCTCTCCAGCCTTTCTTGTAGCAGATGGCCATTAACTGCGCAGGACGGGCACTGGCTGCCCCACCGCCCGGCTCCGCCTGGCCAGCTCAAGCTCTCTTTTTCTCCAGTGCATGCTCTTCAGACATATATTTAACTTGGTGATATAAGTAGGTATTTATTAAGCTTATGGGTGTTAAGGCTTGACTATTGAGATTTCTACTGTCTTCATGTAAAACGAGATTTGAGAGAGGTTTACGAAAGGCACAAACTGACAACGCTCCAGAATGCGACAGGCAATTCCCACCACTTCCTTCCCTGCCTGAAAGGCCATTTCACACCTGGATGAAACCATTCACATTTTAATTTACGTACTTGACTTCACCGACAGAGGTTGATTTGCCTTCCCGTTCCCGGCTGCTCCACCTGAGGAGGCCTAAAGCAAACTGACACAGCCCAGCAAGGCACCCAGCAAGGCGCCTTTCACAGGCAGGGATCCCCAGGCCAGCTCCAGGGGACACCATCCAGTTAGCTCAGAGGAATTTTGTGGGTAAGGGTCACGAAACAGAGATGCTGAAAATCACACAGCATGGCAGACTTCAAAACTTCTTCTGAAGGCAGGGAAATGTCTTCAGAAAAAGAAGAGAACTTTAACATGCTTTAGAGGAAAGGAAATCCAAAAGATTCCTTTATGCAAGTTGAACAATAAACAGGAGAGAAAAAATATTATTTTCTGAACCCAATAGTTGTTGAAAGCATGGGCATTCAATTCTGTGCACCACAGCTTTTAACTCAGTCCTCTACACCTGCACAGTTAAATGATTTAGAGTTAACAGGAGAAGGTGATGGAAGGGGAGGAACTGTAATTATCAGTAAAGCCCTAGCACTATTTACAGGTGTTCTCAGCTCAGCTTCACCTCAGCTCCCAACAAAGAACCTAACAGTCTCCTCTAAAGGAGCACAGCACTGATCCACCTTTCTGCACATCCCGACTCTTACATCCTCTAAATGGAGACCTCCGTGCTGTAGCCCAAGTCCCAGCTGCTTTAATTATCAGGAAAACTGAGCAATTCTCCTATGCAACGTTGATTAATTTCAGTTAAGAAGCTGATAACATAAGCATTAGGAAAAAAAAGTTAATTTCATATACATTATGAAAATCTAATTCATTTATTTCATAAGTACTAACTGATATGCTTATCCAGATTTTCCAGCAGCGAGCGTTGCTCTTTAAGAGCTGGTCACTGACTTTCTTGTGATTCCCATTTCTGTTGTGCTGGCCAGAAATTCCACTCAGCTTTAACCTCACTATATATGATGTATTCTGTATTGTACTCTTCACAATGCTATCATTGCCACAAAACGTTGCACAGAGCCTTATGATCTGCCATAGTTGCCATGATGGGAAAGAACACCTTCCAGGGCCAATTTCACCATTATGAACATGGAGGGAAACTTCCAACTTCCCGAATGGCCACAGCCCATAACACAACATCTGCTACCATAAAGCTGTTGGAAATTTTAATATATATTGCAATTCATGTAAAACAAGATCAAACTGAATATGGAATGTGAGGAGAATGGGGAAGCCCAAGTGGCCTAACAGCTGTAGGCTGAACACCATCACCATGCTTTGTGGAGAGAAGCCAATAAATGAAGACAGTGGTGCTGCTCCCAGCTCAGTCCCTGAGGAGCTACGGTTTGGGTCGCTGAACAGGTTCCAGCATAAAAGCTACTTCTCAGACAAATGTGGTAATGTCTGTTCAAGGGAGAAACCTAGGCATGAGCAGGGAAGGATCCCAGATGTGTCACTGCTGCGCAGGAAAACTCAGTCAGGTGAAAAGATTTAGGTCACCTGCAGAGCAGGTCGAGGAAAATTCAGACTGGCTGCCTGCCCTGCAGGTGACCCACTGGAAAAAGGCCACCAACCTACTTTCCAGTCAGACAGGTCTTTACGAAGGAAAGTGGAGATTACAACTCCAATGGAAATTACTGCTCCGGAGATTAATGCGTGCATACGCGTACGTGTGCGCACAGGCACCAGCGCATTAGGACGGCGCTGCTGGAAGCATTTGCAGTAGGTAGGAATGCAGAGAGCAGGCAGGCTGCCTGGGCTGTGGCTCAACGCAGCCGTAGACCTCTGGGCTCCCCCAGCCCAGCACGTATCAGCAGCACGGCTGCCAGCTTGGCGGTGGCAACACGCTGCGTGACGGCCACGGGCCACCCGCTGCCTGCGGGACCGGCTGCCCAGCGGCCTGCTCACACAGGCACGGCCGCCCGCCTGCCTGCCGGGCGGGGGGACATCGTGGAAAGCTGACACCGCGTGTCATCCAGGAATTCGCTTGATAGCAGCCCCGTGATCAATCGCCCAGGGGAGTGGGCTTTTCAGGAATTACCGAGGAATGCAAAGGCAACCAGAAAGCTGCCTCTGAAGTCTCCGGGCAGTGAGTGACCTGCCTAAATGCCAAGGTGACAGATGCCTGTGTCTGGACGCCCGGCCGCTCCTGGTGGCCCAGGGAGCTGGCAGCCAGAGAAACAGGCGGGCTCTGATGCAGTGCATGGAATACATGTCCGTGGGTGCCTACCACATACTGCAGAGCTGTCAGACTGCTTTTTAGTGCAGCCAAGCCTTTGAATAGAAAAATGAGAACGTCTCTTCAACATTTATTTTACTTTAAGTTCTTGTAAAACCGATTTTGATTATGAAATCACCTACAGGGACTTTGTTTCCTCCCTGTGCTGAAGTGACAGCTTTCAAAATGGCATCTGCAATAAGGTACATCAGAGGCAAGCTTCACTGGTTGGGTTTTAGAAAGCCCTTATTTGTTCATTGGTATTTGTTCTACATGGTTTAAGGAATTTTCCATCCCTCTTCACTTTTGCATTATGTGTCCTGCAACGTGGCAGCCACCACTGGGTTGGATGTTCAGGAGCCAGCTCTGCCATAAACTCATCCTTGCTTAAAGCAACGCACATACTTCCGAGCCTTTGATCAGCAGTCACTTAGGAATTAGTTACCATGAGGAACTTTCACAATGAATATGCATTTGCAAATTTCATTGTGAATATTCATTCTCAACGTCTTAAAAACACTTTGGTGCCCCTTCTCCATACAGCAAGCAACCTCACTGTGTGACTCCTGGGCTAATTCTCAGAGGTGCCAACCTCCCAGTGAAAACATATGGTGTTGTTTTTTTTGCTGAATATGCAAAGAAGCTAAACCTTGCAGCCTTGCAGAAAGGGAGAGGTAGTGGAGAGTCTGGCAGAAGTATTTTCTCTCATTCACAAAATGTTTCGATAGGTCTCACCGTCACAACTTTCCTGCAAACCAACTGGCATAATTACACACCAACCTCTGCACAGCCATGGGGAAAAGCCTGGAACACCACACAGCCTCTGATATACTGAGCTGCAATGCTCTGAAGAGACAAGAAAATGAGTTTTCTAGTTATTTATGTAAGCAATTCAGAAAGCACATTACTGGTTTCTCATCTCAGAGAGATTTTATTTTTTGCAGGGACTTTCCAAGGACAAAGGTTTTGATTCCAAAGCTATACCCAAGAAAAGAAAAGCAAAAACCATGAAAATCCTATAAAACTATCTCAGCAACAAAAAGCACTGCACCGATTGCTCATGTAGTAAC
Source organism: Penelope pileata (assembly GCA_013396635.1). Taxonomy (NCBI): domain Eukaryota; kingdom Metazoa; phylum Chordata; class Aves; order Galliformes; family Cracidae; genus Penelope; species Penelope pileata. The sequence goes on from WBMW01000976.1 coordinate 1,254,225, forward strand.
TTCTTGGCATCCCTGGCACATACAAGGGCCCAGGTGTACCATGTTATGACGGCAGCATTTACTGTTTTGTCCCACATCTACAGAGCTCCTGACGGACGCGGTGCTGCCCGCACCACATGGCACCCTCCCCCAGGCACTGCAGCCACTGCCTCCAGAAGATGAAACACTCCTGCTGCAGCAGGGAGGCAATAACGAGACACAGGAAGAGCAGACTCGCGTTTCCTTCAGGCGAATTAAAGGGAGGACTTGCGTTCACAGAAAGGTTTGAAATGGAAGGTAGGAAAAACAACAGACAAAATACACCCCCAGAACCTTACGAGGTGCTGTTTATATATTCTCGCCTCAGACACAAGGACTCTATCCAACGGGGATCTCCAAAGCCCCTGCTCAATGGAGCTCTGAGTGCCAGGGCCAGGCTGAGGTGCCATGGAAGATTCTTGCCCTGCGCTGGGGAGGGAGAGCGTAGGCACCCGCACCAGAGGGCACGCACATGGCAGGTGTGCAGGGCCAGGCTTTGTACCCCGCTCCCTTCCAGGGAACAACCCTGCCTCTCAGAGGGGCTTAGCTTAAGGATTACGTGTAAAGGTCTCTGCATTTCAGAAGTGGGCACCAAGCACTGTTCCCCTCAGCAGAAGGATTCCCAGCTGGGCCCTGCCTTCCCCAGACGTGTCCTGGACCCAGCTTTCTCCAGAGCCCCAGCTGTTTGCCTTTCTGGGGGGCAGGAGAATTGTCTCCCTTTCTTCTTCCTCTTTTTCTTTCCAAAAACCACGTAACATTTTGCACACTTGATTTAACAGCAGTTTGCTCCCTGATCTTTCATTCTAAACCTTTACCGTCTCCTCGCAGCAGCCTTCCTGGTCTCCCTGCTGTTACTTCCCCAGCCCCCAGGAGAATATGGCTGCACTTCCAGGCTCCCCATAAACCAAAAACATGAGCATTAATTGTGCTTGCTGCTCGCTGCCTCCCTCAGCCAGCCCTGGCCTCAGACGCCTGCCTCCCACCCAGCTCCCGCCACATAAGCCCCTCTCTGCCTCTTCTGAGAGCAGGGCTGTGAGGCTCCTTTGCATTTTCCCTTCATTTTCAGTTTCTTGCACTGTAATTAATGCCAGCTACAGCGGACAGATAAGTGACAGGGGGGAGAAAATGGCAGCGAGGTGCCGGCCTCATGCCCGTAATGGCGGGGTCCTTCCCAGAGCCGCGCTGCGCAGGGCAGAGGTTGGCCATTATGGGCCACACGAACCACAGAACCAGAAATCACTGAATCACAAACACAAAGATTTATAAAAGGCACCACAAACAACTCCACCTCCATGCTGACAGGAAGGACATACTCTATCGGTCTCCTCAGCATCTCCTGGGCAGCATGGCGGCAAGGTGCATGCTTACATAAAATGGAGGCCAAGGGCATCAGAAAATGTTGGATGTAGGGGAAAAATACTTTTATCAGCATTTCTCTTAGAAATTCAAGTTATAAAGCAATAGATAGAAAATTTCCGTGTCACATTTTCAGTAGCAGTGTCTTACTACCAAACCAGTCCCATTAAATACAGCTGGAGTATTCCTGCACTCAGGTGTTACTGCGCCTGAGAAAAGAACAGCGCGACTGTTAGCCGAAAAACAGACGAAGCATGTATGTGAGGGAGCATCGAGCAAAGCAAACTGAGAGGTTTGCAGAGGATTACTAGACAGGGTAAGTGTACTGGGTATGTAAAAGACAACTGGGGGGAAAAAAAATGCCTGTACAGAAAAGATGGGAGGCAGAACTGCCTTCACCCTTCTCAATATTTCTAAGGAATACCATTGCAAAGTTTTGACAATTACAAAGCACGTTAGCTAATCATGGAAATTCATCAAGTATGTCATAAGTGACAAGGAAAGAGTACTTGATTGCTAAAATTGGATGAGCCACAAAACCTCCTGACAATCACTTACATAAATCACAGGAACAGATCCATCATTTGACACAGAAGGTGTTTCCAGAGAGTAATATTTTCATGCCAAGAATGAGGAAGTTTGTATACCTCATTTGGAATCACAGCATATTTTGATCATTACCATATCAAAGCATTTCAATGAAAAAACTGGTTATGCTTTTGTGGTTTAAAACTGAAATATCTGCAAATGAAATGAATTTCATGTCCACACCAAGGCAACATGAGCAGGTCAGAGCTGCATGCCAACAACTCAAGGCTGCCACTTGCATGTAAGTAGTGAGGAATGACAGTAAACACACGTGCTCGTTTTAAGCAGTGACACTTCAATCCAGAAAATACACCAGATTACAAATGTTAATCCTAAATGGTTTATTACATTACTGGAACAAAAGAAACGAGGCAGAAGGTTTATTGCATTTTGTTTCAAGGACTGTACATGTGACATTACAACATACAGAAAGTTAAGAGCACTTCAGTGAGAGCAGTTATGATTCTTTGCTTTCAAGTGTCAGGTTCTGGTTTTGCATTCATAACTGGCAATGCCCTACTTTATTTTGTTCATGGTTTTTTAACTTGTATCTCCCCCATCTTTCCCCCAGAATTATTCCAGATACAAATTTTTAACATCATGAATATGAAATTTCACTCCTTCCTAACCCAAATGAAAAAAATAAATAAATAAAAAGGAAAAAACTTGCAACCTACTTGAAGATGTGGTGTTGTTTTTTCTTCAAAAAAGGAACCTCTGGCTCGCCTCCTGCACATTCTTCAGTGCTGACCCCATGTCAGAAGCAGAACTGTCAGAAGCCAGAAGCAGAACTGCTCTTCAGACATTTGCTTGCACCCAGCCCACAAGCGGCACCCTCTGCATTGCTCCCATTAGAGCAACTGAGTGCCTTCCTATTCCATAAATCTCCAAGTGCACAGAAAGAAGCATGTGGACTAACATGGGTTAGCAGCTGACCAGTTTCAGAAACTGATACTCACACAAGGCATGGGTTTCCCTTCAGGAAGGGGGGCACACGAGACGCAGAAGGTTGCTCTGAGTATAAGGTAACAGGAAGATGCAAAGAGCAGCAAGAAAATACATACCTCTTGTCACATTATCCCAAGAAGGAATAACCTGCCATCCACAGCTTCTTCCTTGCTTCTGCAAGTATTTTTTTTCTTATTCAGGGTGTGATAGTAGCTCTCAATATCATACCATGGAATTTTACGTAATATTATGCTTTGTCAACATCCCATGGACTCTGAAGATGTCAATGATAGCTTTAAAAATAGCATACTTGTTCTACCACTCTTGAGGTGTTGTCAAGAGATATATTGATAATTAAATCTCTCTGTACATGAAAAGACATCCCTCAGCCAGGTACAATGCATACACTCCAGCAGTACAATTAGCCTGAGATGGCATCCTAGATTTTCTAGCTAACAAGGTCAAAAGAGAAAAGATGGGAAATAACATGTAATTCAACTGCAGTCGCTACTGGCAGACGTCTGTGAATACGTTTGCTGTGCCTCTTATTTACATCTTAGATTTGTATTACTGGTGGAAGGAGAAAAAGACAGATTTTACAGTCCACAAATAAAATACAGAATGTTTAAAAACAGATTAGAGAACTGTATTTCACATGGCCAGCAAGACTAGTAATTGTGCAGCAGTTCTCAACATCTTCATGTAAAAATTTCTGCATAGTTGCCACCTACCTGACAATGAAATAAAAAGTAGGTTGTCCCAGGAAAAGTAAGGCATCTGCATACAATATCGTGAGCAAGTTACCTTGGTTACCGGAATCACAGGCAGGTGCATAGTTTAAAAACAACTTATTGTCAATTATTTTAAAACAGTATTTGCCAGAAAACGTGCTCAGTTAAATTACCGGCTGCATACCTGCGTGCAAGCCTGCAGCAGCACAGTAAGCAGCTGTAGGTCCCCGACAATAGCAGCACTGGTTAAGGCCACACAAAGGAAACAAAGAAGTCACTGATATTTATATACTTGACTCGGTTTATGTGACATTATTTTACAAAAGTAGATAAATCTGAAATCCCAGTTCTCTGGGTGACCTGCAGCGAACACAACATAATACAGCTCAGTAATTTTGCTGTTTACCTCTCCACAGAGAGAGAATTGCATTTCTCTGCGCATGCTGTGATTTATAGCATTCTGTTTTGTTTGTGCTCATAGATTCCTATTAAGACCATTAAATCATATAGCCACTGATGGACCTCAATTAGCACTGAAAACACACAAGAAAAGCTTTGTTAAAAATAAAGTTAGCTGACAAAAGACATCCTTGAATCCAAGTTTTCTCATGCAACAAAACAAATAACCTGATGAAACAAAATACAATGGGAAACTAGTTACAACCTTACCCACGGAGCAGCACCCCAGCAGTTCATAATGAGCGCAGGACTGTCATCTATCCTGAAGCTCAGAAGAAGGCATTGTCCATCAGTTCTTTGTTACCAACTCGTGATTGTTTGCGAGCATATTAAATCCAATTAACAGTTTTAAGGAACAAGTATCTGGCCTTTCCTAGTAAATGTAACAAACTCTTTGGAGAGAACTCGGAACCTCTTACTGAACTCCCTTTCATTGAGAGGATGGATTCTATCACTGTCGCTTCGCTCAGGGCCCAACCCTCAGAAAGCCAGAAGAGGCTCAAATGCACAGCCTAGAAAAAACTGTGCTCCAGCAATTCGTTTGAAACAAAGATAAAAGGCAGAGTTTGAGTATAAATGCAGATTAATCAAGGTCTGAGGGGTGACAAGAGCTTTAAATTTCCATCAACGTTGGCATTTGGCAGCACTGCTATTAAAAACCAACCAACTACAGATCAAAAAATTTGCTATGCTTTTCTATTTAACAGTGGATCTGAGATCTGCTGCTAATACTGCGAAAATCAGTGCTTCTTTTTTAACGTATCACCGTTACATCTAAATCCATCTTGAAACTCCTCACAGAACAATCAAGGTTAAATTAATGATGATGACAACAAGTTAAGAGGTACATAACCTACCGCAGCCCCAAGCAACCTTCACTGCTGTCTTTACTTTCTGTAAGCTGCAAGAGAAGACACATTTTTTTCCAGCTTCTCCAAATAGATTGTGTCGTTACAGACTTCTGGCTAATAACTGTAATTGACAAATCTTTTACAAAACAAAACCAGATTTTTTTTTTCTTTAAAAACAAACAAAAAGGAGTCAGATTTATCAGTGTGAGGGGGAACAACAAAAATGAATTGTTCCTTTTAACCCATTTTGTTTCTCATCAACAGCTGAAAATCATTTTCAAAAAAACTCAGTTTAAAAAAGCTTGCATCAGTTGGCCTAGTCTAAAGCCATGTAAAGTGTTTTTAATTAGCGTAAAAGAAATTCTCCATGTATTTTTAAGAATAGATGGATTCAAAGAGTAAAATAAATTTGCACAATAAATGCACAAAAGGAACTTTTAAACCTTCACACTGACAGAACCAATCCTAAAATCCCAGCCATGGGGCACAGCATCTTCCCTCTTGTGCAGCCCTGGAGGGAACGGCAACTTAATGTTTTAAGCACTGCATCCCAAATCAGACAATGCTGTCCTTAGCAGAGATTATGGGAAATTAGTAACACAGCCAAGGACCATATAACAGGAAGGTCCCAAATGCTGAGCTGCTTTGTGAGCAGCCAGCAGTGGGAGGAAGGAGCCTCACGGAATGCCAAGGATTTAAATTTGCTTCTCGGCAAGAATGCCGTAGTTTTTGTTTTAGATGGAGGGATACAAAAAGGAGCGAGGGAATGTGGCCAGACTATGGCCCCCTGGTCCTCAGCTCAGAAAAAGGCCTAGCTAATGACTATAATTTTTCTTTTTGCATCTGAACTGATGGGAGCATGGCCATTTAGACCTTCAGGGGAAAAAAAAAAGCAGCATTCCAGAACAACACAGGTAAATTCTTAATTGCCAGCAGTGTCAGTCATTGGCGACCAGCAATAATTAGCAGTGAGGAGTTACAAAGAAGGAAAAATTATATTTGTCCTCAAGCAGCCACAGGGAACTCTTACAGTGCATATTCCACATATTCCGATACAAAAGGAAAAACAAAACAATCGGTATTTAAATTGCAATACTCTTACCAATTAAATATCCAGTCTCTCTCTGACTGACAGCAATAGTCCAGGTTCCACTCACAAATGGCTGCAGATTTGTATTTTAATTCCCAGTCTTCTACACCTGACTTCAGGTATTTATCAGAAGTAACACAGGTGTTAAGAAGGTAACCAGCACGCGTCGTTTCACCTTGTGAGAACGCCATCAGGAAAGAGCAACGCTTGATTCAAAATTGCCATCTTCTTGCAGGGAAATGGCCATGCCTTCTTTTATAAGCGTGCACTCCAATAAATCTCTGGTCAGTGGAAATAAACCAACTGACCTCATTAACAGACCACAAACCACAGGACATACGAGGCAAAAGACGCCCTGGTGTGTTTCTTCTCCACTGGTGACTAGGCCCATCCTAGGCTTAGTACTTTACAAATGTTCTACAGAGACCATACTTTGACTCAATATCTAGAAATACACGTCCTCCCTTTCTGGCTATTTTAATAATATTACACAAATAGTAAGAAAAACAGTCCTGCAGTTAACTTCTCGAAGAAAAGGATCTGGGCAAAACAGCACCATTGGCAGGCAGGCTCTCACGACTTCCTCCTACATCTTTCCACTGATTTAGTGCATCCATGTTAGCAGATGGAAAGAAGACAAAGATTTATTTGCTCATAAACACCTCTTAAGTCAGAAGCAGACAGCTGCCCTCTGTCTCAGGGAGAAGACTGCATTCTGACTGGCACACTGAATGTTTTTGTCAATATATATTGGGCATATTGATGTCTGCTGCCTCGCTCCCCCAGCAGTACCTTCTCCCCACTCCCATGGCACATGACATGAAATTTGACGTCTCCTCAGGAGAAGATGAAGAACACACACGCACACTCACATACATACACATCTTTGATCCATATAAGCTCAGGACACAACGAAGAACTTCCCATCCATTATTCTTATCCAGACACGTGACACCTGCAGAAGAGAACCTGGCCACGTTAAGGTGAGATAGCTCTTGAACAGATGAACAGCGCTGGAGGAAAGAGAAACACACGTTTTCAAATAAGCAAAAAACCCCGATCGGGCATATGCCCAAATTCTTCTCATTTCAGAGAGGAGGGGAAAGAGATCTGGATTTAAATTTTGCAATCTGGAGCTCACTCCAGGCCACCTCTTCCATCTTCTTCCACCAGCTGTAGCTTTCAGTTGAGGCAAACTACAGCTAACAAAGTCACACAATTTAGTAGATCCAATAAAATCATCCAGATGGGAAAGATCCTTCCTCAAATGCCTTGTTATCTTAATTAGATAATAGTTTTTAAAGTTCTTTAGTTCAGGCTGCTAGGAGGCAGACACACACATATGACTCATTGGAATGACTCTGGGCAAAGTTCAGCCATCTCCTCGCACCTGCATCTGATTTAGCACGACTGTTTCTTGTTCCATTGCCACATCAGCTCCATGAGGTTATGCAATGTCCCAAAGTGGGGCAAAACTCTACCTCCCCTTTCTCTCCACGAAATCTGCCTTTGGAAAAGTCTCCTCTGCCTTCTCTGGAACAAGCCCGTTCGTTCAGCCACCTTGCTATTCATGCCAAGTAAAAGAGGCTACACGTAGTAAGCCAGTCAAGAAAGGAAAAAAGTCCCAGATGATTTAGGAAAGGGTTTTACGTGATTACAAAAAGTTTCCAAAAACTCACAGCTATCATAGCCTTAGCTGTGTCCTACATAAGCAGAATGATTTGTTTTCCATGGTCTCCTTTGGTTTTTTGAAACACCTCAGAAGCAGCACATTTCAGATGGCAGTTTGCTTTAGGTCTGCTAATTTTTGCTGCATTCTTCACAGAAAATGCTCCTATTTCCTTTCACAACAGACATTTTAGGAATCTCCTTCTGTTCGTTTTCTGTTCCGCACATTCTAGATGTTCTTCTCTAAGAAAAGCTCCACTGAACACAGCAAGCACACGTGGATGCAGTTAGGCTGGGCAAGAGAAACGGTACTTAAAATTGTCTCAGAATAACACATGATGAAGACAAAACACAATTACAGCCACAATATCCACAGTTTATACATAAAAATAATCAGATGAGAGATTAAGCTGTTAAATAAAATTCTGGAACTTCATTAGGGACCATTGCTGGAGTGAGACATTTCCCATGGATCTCCTTCCACTGAATTTCAGCCATCCGAAAGCCAGGCACCAGCTGAAAGCCAGCTGCGGGGGCAAGAGAGAGGGCTGCATTCCCCCAAACCCACTTCACACAGTGACCTGAATGCAAACCTCAGGGACACCAGTCTGAGGAGGGCATGACTGCCTCTGCAGCTTCTCTCTCTTCTCATTGCCTGCAACGGGAGCTCCGCTGCCCATCCCGGATGCAGGACAGACAAATCCTGATGTTCACGTTTCACAAGACTAACTCGGAGCAAGACAAACTCTTCTTCAAGAGCAGGCACATCTAACATCTCACACAGACATGTTACACACTTCAATGTACAGATCTCAACGCATCTTGTATGCTGGTACTGCAAGAAATTATCAATGGAAATGACACTCAAAAGTGCACCCTACTTTCATGACATGCCAGTGGCACCCAGCCGCCACTCACCCGGGTCAGTCAGCCAGATGGAACAGGTTCATGTCTACTCTTTACACCAGAAAAGGCACAGGTGAATATGTCCTGTAATATTCCCTACAGCTCACCAATGCCCTGTTTGACACATCTGATAAAGGAGACCGCAGAAACAAAACAGGGGCTGATCTGGTGGTGGAAGCATAGCAGCAGGAAACAGAACTACTCAAATTCCCTCGTTTATGTACCAGAAGATGCTTCCCAAAGGAAATAACTCACTTTCTTCTTCACCAAGGAAAAATGATGTGGCAGTCATTTATGAGTAAAAGGGAGAGGAAATAACACAAAAAGAACTGAACAGAGCCTAGAGCACATTGTGCAAACTGCGGTTTTCAACCTAAGAACGCTGTCCGGGAGCACGGCTGCCACTGGGCTGAGCAAGCTGCAACAACCTGCTGTTGGAGGCCACGAGATAGCACCTCACCATAAAATGGCTCTGAACTCAGTCATTATGAAACCAGATTAGCTGCACACACCACGCACGCAAAATTCAACATGCAGCACCAGGTCTCCCCTCTCACAAAAGAACAGTAGTAGGATAAAGACAAATTCACTCAGAACATGATCACTCATTTTATGTATCAGTCTAGGGCATGCAAATCCAAGGCACTACGTGAACAGCCTGTAACAACGATTTATGACCCACTATTATATTTTAATGCATGCTCAAAAGCTGATACCCACTTCCTCCCATGTGGAACGGAAACACATAAGGCTCATATGCAAATACTGAAGCAGTGCTATCTAGAGATCCCAGCTCAACCACTGTCAGCATTCAAAGAAACTGCCCCGGCATAAAACAGATCAAAACCGAAGGGTAAGCAAAATAAACAATATCTGGGTATAGCCCAGTGGGGAAAACACAAAAAGTTATTTCGAAGTTAAGGCTGTCTGGATCTAGCCAACAGTGGGACCATTCTGTGCTCCAAGATTCTGTCATCAGGATTTCAGCCTTTGAATTTTTGTTGTACCTACAAACGAGGATCAGGCTCAAAGCTGTCCTCCATCCAGCGGCCTGAACACTTCTAATTGCCTTCTGAACCCCTGCTGCAGAGCAGACTCATACCAGTCACATTGCCTACAAGGAGCTCAGCCCACCTGAGCTCTCACACAGGCTGCAGCATGCTCAGCCTCTCCTCTGCCTGATCCCACGAAGATGTGCAAGGCACCAGGACCTCTCCTGGGAGCTTCAGGACCATGCCAAACTCTGAATCTGAACACGTGCACTCTCCCAGCAGAAGCAAAGGGACGCTGTGCTTTAGCCTCTCCATCTTACTGTCTGGATTTGGGGGCAAACCTGTTTTTACTGGCAGGTTAAATATTCAGGACAGTAACCCAGAAGCCCAGCTGAAATACAGGTGCACACAAAGGGTTCACCAACTGCTACGAGTCAGTCTTCCAGCAGAGCTATCGACAGCTGTAGCGGTAGCATCTAAAAAGGCTGCAGCAAGAGGTACCAAATCTCAGTGGCTCACAAAAGCCCAAAGAGGGAGGAGAAGGTAACTGCCAACAGGTCTTCAGTGAGATGGGATCACTGGTAAGCCAAGAGAGAACCCAGATTTTGCAGAAATCAACCTGCCAGCACCATGGAAAGGTGCTGTATGGACACGGTACTGGGCACCCTGCTCTGGGTGTCTCTGCTTGAGCAAGGGTTGGACCAGATGGACCCAGAGGTCCCTGCCAACTTCAGCCAGTCTGGGACTTTGTCTCTGAACACAGATGCCAGCAGCTGGGAACGGAAATTTAGCTCAGAGGCCTGATTTGTGAAGGTCTCCAGGCAGGGAGCTCAGAACCTCTTACTGCTGCCCACTGCTACCTCAGAGCAGGACTCAGTGCTGATACAGGAACTGGTTTCAGACCTTCTCTTTGCAGGGGATGGGAAGCAAAGTAAGAGCCACTGTTTTGGTTTGGACACAACTGTGCACTGGAAAAAGGACAAAAAAGGACAGATGCAGGGCTGCTGATTTTGCAAAGCTCAAGGCTGGTGGCCACCCTGAGCACCTGCACTACGAGGGGCAGCGCTCAGGGAAGGGCTGGGGAAGGGGAGGCACCATTCGAGGCTGCCACCTCCGCCACAGCCCTTCTGCACGTGGGCCTTAGGGTTACAGCTGCTGCTCAGCAGCGTGCAGAAGTGCAGCCATTGTCAAAGAAAAGCCAAGGCGAGAGGGGAAATCTCTCTCACCCACTGCCAGGTGGTTTTGACAGTTTTCGTATTCGATTTCCACAGCTTGAAAGCTTCCCTCCACATCACCAGGGAGGAAGAGCTTTGGGTTGCAAACACCTAAACCAGAACTCGACCACAAAGCGTGACGAGATCACAACCAGACCCCGCCGTCGCGTGGCTGCAGCCCTACAAACCTCCGCCCCACCTGGGGGCCTGAGGCGCGAGCAGCCTTCCAGGCGCTGCCTGCGCTCCTCGGCGCCGGCCTGGCCCAGGCACCCCAGGCAGGTGCTGCTGCTCTCGCTGCAGGAGGGGACGTCTGCTTTGGGGCGTCCCCAGGCAACAAGGACGGGCGTCTATCCGCTGTCCTGTCAGAGAGGCTGGTGGGAAGGGAGGAAGCCTTACTGAGAATTTGATAAGAAAACAAACACACAGGGGCAGAGTTAACTGCATCTGAAATAATTGTTCTTGCCTTTCAGGTGTTAATCTTAAAAAAATAAAAACAATAACAACAATACCAAAATACCAAAGATTTCGAGACAAACAAACAGCCACAGAAGAGCATCAGAGGAAAGGGCAAAACAAGCACGTGAACAGAGCAATTTTGGAAAGGGAATTAGCTCTCATAAAATGTTAAGCATGCTAAACTCTAACATGTTGATTTTCTAATACAAATGTAAATTTTACTTAAAACTTAATTTATTTTCTTTGCATTTTTCCAGAGCACACATTACAAGCGAGTTGTTGCTGGTGGGCTTACTCAGCTATGAACACTACACTAACACTATCAGTAAGATCAATCATGCACTAAATTGCTACTGAAAATATACTCTCTCTTCTGGCTTTATTTCTCCACATGGTTGACCTGCTATTTTCTGCTGCACATTTTTTATGTAGGCAGTAACTGCATTTTGAAGTCGCCTCCAACTTAACCACTGGCTTCTGCACAAGGGTCAATATGAAATATCTTTTCCCATACTCTGATGATACCAAAAGCTGATGCCAATATAAACAGCCAGGCCTCGGTCACGTTTTGTGTCAGACTGGGCTGGTTAACCAAGGGATTAACGGCCTCTGAAACAGAACTACGGCCGTTTTGGTCAGCGTTCGCTGACAGATGCACCAGCGATATGCACCCTCTCATCTTCAGAATGGGCTGATTTCAACCACTCTCACTTAGAAACTAATTAAACAGTAATTACACGTAAAAAAAAAACACACACAATGCTATCAGCAGAAATATCACTCTTGACAATCTAGCACCACCATTTGAAAATGAAAAGATGCTTAGAGAACACAAAGCCTCTGCTGGGCTTTGATTTACCACGGTCAGAAGCCCAGGAGGAACGTGGGCCCCGTGAAGGTCTCCAGCTCGGGAAGCAGACACGCACCGGGTGGCTGCGGGCTGCAGGGGCAGCGACAGCCCTGCCACAGATGCTTCTGATGCTACCAATACCGGTGGGCCCAACAGCCGCCTTAAACTGCCCAAAAGGAGGTTTGTTTTCCTAGCAATCTCAGTTAATATTTACCTTAGAACTCTAAAGACATTTTCTAAAGGAGATCTGTTTTTCTCCAGTGGGGTACTGCAACGCGAGTCTTAAAGATATCTTCATTTTAACTGAAGGCTTTGAGGTGTTGCGTTCCTTTGGGTTTAGTCCTAGTGGAAATTCTTTAGATGCTGAATTTAAATGGGCTTCAAACAAGCTCGGATGCTCTCATCCCATTGTTTTCTCTCTCTCACGGTTACAGCTGCAGTAACACGCCGGGTCCATCGGCGTGGGCCTGACCCGTTTCTAACAGATGCTCTCCACGACCTCTCCCAACATCCCCATGAACTTCAGGCACATTAAAACGAGCCCCAGCGTACCCGTAACGCGGTCAGCACGCAGACGGCTGCCATCGCTGTGCTGTGACACCAGGGCTGTTCTGCAGCTTACAGAAAACAACGCATTCCAGAAAAAGGAGAAGCAAAGAGTGCGGCATCATATCAAAACGGGAAAGCAAGCACTGCTAGTCATCGCTTTAGTTTGGCTCAGCAGACCTTCAGCTTTCATAACACCAAGCACACAGGATTTCATCTTCTGCGATCTTAAAGACAGCTGATTCAGAAAGCAAAGCCTCCGTATCACTTCCAGTTCCCCAACAGCCCTTACCCTGCCCCTGCCCCAACGCTCTCTGCTGGGGCTGGCGGTGTGACACATCACCTCGTCCCTCAGACAGAGGGAGGGGGATCACAGAGACCACGTTTGGGGTTGTGCTCTGCACCGTACATGTCTGCAGAATGCTGAGCCATGCTTCACTCACCAACCAAAAAGCTGATAAGCCATTTCAAAAGCCAGCTACGAGGCTTGATTAATCAGCACCTGATCCTTGGCTCGAAGGTACCGAAGTGACCGACACAGCCTCTGGGTTTCCCAGAAGCTGGGTGTGAGGAGGGGAGGCATTTTGCATCACACGGCTTTTTCTTCGGAGAGCGCTGCCATGTGCAGGTTACAGCAGCCTCCTTAGGGGAGGGTGAGAAGTCCCGTGGTGTGTCAGGCAGGACAGGGCTGGGAGCAGGGCCGCCTGGTACACGTGGCCGCAGCCCTCCAGTCCCCACTGTCTGTAGGGGTGAGAGCTAGCAGGGCTGCCCGAGCCCCTCGCCTTTGCTGCAACGCTTCTCGGAGGACAACACATGTTATCGTCCCTTCGCAATAAGAAATTACAAGGGCACAAACTGATAGGTCGAAGTCGACAAAAATTCTCCAGCAGACCAGGGATTTGAACCCACTTCCAATCCAGCGCCTTATCTGCGAGGCAAAGCTGCCCAAAAAGATAAGCTCTGTTTCCACGTCCTTGCTAAAAAAGGGTTTTCTATGTGTTTTTTTTTTTTTTCCACAATGACCTAACTCTTTCTCATTACTGTTTCCCTTGGAAACAAATACGTATTTTGCACCATTTCCTTTGGTTTGCTTTTCATTTTTTTTTTCCCCAATAATTGCTCCTAAAATTAAGGACTTTTTTTGTTTATGCAGTTCTATATGGCTCTTTCCCAGAGATGCAGAATGGTGCCCAGTGGAGCTCCCAGCCATGCAGCCAGGCTGCTACTGCACAGCCACGGTGCCCCGGCCGCAGCCCCGGAGCAGGAGGACCCAGCCCGGAGCTCTGGGTGGCTGCTGGACCCGCAGCGCCTCGGGCGCATTTTGGACTTTCCAAGCTGTATTTTGACTCTCTCCCAGTGCTGAGGAATTACTTCCTAAAAATCACAAGCAAAACAGGCAGCGTGCTATCTCCTGGACATTAGTCAACAGTCCCACGTCTGTGCCAGCAAAGAGCGTATCTTTGTGTCTGCAGCCCCTATCTTGGGGAGGAAATGATGATATATTGCATCAGAGGAAAGCTGGTTTTTTGAAGAACCCATCCAAAATAACTTTTCTGTCCACAGGCACCTATTTTGGCAAGTGAGAGCCCTGGCCATGCCACACAGGACACCTCATCTGAAGGACAGGACCAGATGTGATGCTCAGGAAGCTTCCCACAAGGAAAACATTTCACAAACAGACACACACAGCAGAGAGTGCATCTTACTGGGAGAGAGCAGCATGCCTACTCACCAGGTGACCTTATTTTGGGGACAGGAGCTGTACCTGTGTCTGAAGGGCACTGGGACCTTGGCAGAGCAAGGACTCTGCTGCTGCTCCTCACCAGAACTGCTGCTGCTCCAACTCCAGGGTCAAAAGTTATCAGAGGAGAATGTCAATATAGAAGCAAGCTAAAAATGTTTTTTAAAGAAATAAATGTGTTGCACAATTATGCCTTCAGTCCTTGGTTACCGAATACAGCAGGAGACGACAGAGGCAAAACCACGGCTCAGCTCTGCAGCACCGGGCAGCCCAGCTGTGAAGCTGCAGCTCCCACTCCACAGCCTGGGGTTCCCAGAGCCAGCAGCTCAGGTGGCACGAAGCCCCAGCCAGTTCCTGACTGCTCCATCTCCTCATAAGCAATGACTGAAAGACCACAATATGGTCTCAAGTATCTGAGAAATTAGGGATGGCCTAGGACAAAGTTTTGCTCAGACTGCAGCATCTGTGATAAGTACATCTTGTGGTACTGCTTGTCTTCTGCCAGCAGTGATACAACAGAATCTGTTCTTCCTCACTCAAGCTTATTTCATTTTAGAACCACTAATAGTTATGAAACCATTTATGAAATTCAATGAGTAACATATTATTTCCCTTTCTTTTTAAAATATATTAAAAATAGAATGCAATAAAAGTCTAATTTCACTATTTCAAAGTACTATTCAAAATCAAAATGCAAAATTATTATTCATTTTCAATTCATCATTGGTTTGCAGAATTTACATATATCCCAGTCTCAACAAACACGACTTCGTGGGGACAGGAGACAAGAAGAGAAGGGAGAACTGGACAAGACTGGCTAATGAAGAAGAGCAGTCAAGCCAAGCTTCCACCTTTCTCTGGCTGTAAACCTGGGTCCTGGTGCCTCAGACCAAACCTGGGGAGTGGAGATGGGAGCACAACACAACACTCCAGCTGCAATGAACTGCAGGAGCAAATGTTTTTGTTTATGCAAGTCTTAATTTCTTTTGAATTAATTTTCATCCTTATGCCCCTGAATAGCTAGGAAGCAAAAATTTATTTCAGCATACGTTCTTTCCTTCTTCTTGGAGGTGAAGAAAAGAAAGAAGGGATTGGCAAGACACATTTAAACTCTAAAATAATCCTTTCAAATGACATTTTGCCAGGAAATTCCCTTCAATGTAACACAAAAGAATTAATACAAATGGACTACCCTTGTAAAGAGAATTGAAACATTCCCATTCTCTCTCTGGTGCTAAAACCTTTTAGCAGAATCACTGTAAAATACTTTCATTCAGGAACATGAGCACAATACATCCGATTTTTTTCCCCTTTCAGAGATACCGAAGCCCTTACTGCTCTAATCCCCCTGCCTGCAGCCCGCCCAGCCCCACCTCGTGCCGCTGCCTCCCTCTCCCACCCACGCTCCTCGTGCCCACGGAAATCTCCTCTACCCCTCTCCTTCCCCACTTTCTCCAAACCCAAACTCCCACCACTTGTTTCCAGTCATTCCTGCAGACCCCAGTTTGAGCAGGAGGGCACCTCGAGCCCTTTCTCCCGACACCCGGTGAGGGAGGCCACACGCCCGGGGTTTCTGTGGCACCAGCACTGGTGCTCCCTGGTGCACGTCCCATCCTCGGCCGAACTCTGTGCGCGTGGCAAGCTGCAGGCTCCACGTCTTGCTGAGCACACCCTGGTTTGCTACCAGCTGCCTCCAGCTGCTCAACACCACCCTGCAGCAGGGAGAAGGGCTCACGTGCTCGGCATGGGGCCAGACCCCAAAACGAGGGCTTGTAGCTGTCTGACAAAACCACTGCTGAGCGGCACGCCATGCTCCACCCTTATGGATCCGTATATTGTTCCCATTAAAAGCAGCATTGGCTCCAAGCAGCCTACACAGCGATGAGAAGCTAGAGGCTATTGGCAGCATAACCTTCCACGGCCCTCAGCCCAACGCTGCAGAGCGGCAGCAGAACCACGGCAGGGTTCCCACCTTCACCTGCCATCAGGCTGCACAGCCCCAGGAACCTCGCAGAGAGAGACGCTGAGCTCCTCTCCCGACATTGGAAAGGAAGCTGGGAAGTGTCCTCCTTCCTGCCTCCTCCCCTGCCCTCCTTAATATTTCCTTCCAATTCGCTGCCTTTTTATTATTCTTATTATTGGGAATTCCTTACACGCTGGGATCCCTGCTCCGCACGCTTTGGAGTTGGCTCTGGGGAGGACAGGAGCAAAGCCCACCTCCACCTCTACCCCCAGAAGAAGGAGCACACGCTGCAGAAGTTAAGCCACGGCTCTGCAGCAAAGTCTTCAAAGGCAAGAGCTTCACCCCATTCATTTGCTTTTCTTTTTCTATAAAAAATAAATCTTGCACACCAACCAGGCACTGACAAACCTCCCCCTCATTGCAGCTGTTACAGCTACTTGTAAGAATTGAGGAGGTAAAGGAAACAGGTGATGGATATTCCACTTCTTTAAAAAATTAAAGAAAGAACGGGCCAAATTCTGCTTTCAGAGCAAACTCACATAAACAGAATAACCTGAAACCAGCTCCACTTGCGAAGGCAGCGTGTTCTGCTTCTACTGTACACACGATGTGCGCACGCATGGCAGTGATGTGCCAGGTGGAACTGCTGCCTCTCTTGGGAAGATGGAGCAGAGAAGTGGGGCCACAGTCGGGATACTGGGGGCAAAGGTGATGTAACAGAAGGAGAACTGCTGTTAGGAGAGATTTCCTCCTCACACCTCCGGTCACCACAGCTCAGATTGTCTGCACGCTGTTCAAGCCTTGCCAAAAAGAAGGAAAACTCATTTCCTATGCCATATTTTCAGTGGGTACTGTCCTGTATTCACCACTCTGGGCTGCAAGCATCACTCCTAACAGCAAGCAGCAAGCAACCACTGCCATCAGCAGTTCTTAGAGATGGGATCCATACATCAGCATGCTCCCAGAGCCCGGGACTTGCGGCAGCCTCATGCCCACAGGCCATTGGCCACGAGGCCATCTCATGACAAGGACACTGTCAGTTCCACGGGAGGGCAGGCACAGGTCCTACACACACACTGGTGTGCTCCGTCCTCCTGCGAGGATGGAACCATGGCAGAGCCACTGCAGGATGGAAACCTGCAATGCTAAAGGAGCCGGCACCTCAGAACTTTGCCTCAATACAACATCCAAAACAAACAACACGGAAAGCTGCCCATTTTCCAGGCAAACTCAGTATGTGGCTTTTCCACAGGCAGTGGAAACAGAAATATTTGTTCTTCCATGAAAGCACCACCTCTGCCTGGCTGTAGGCACAAGCCCAAACCCATATTGAAACCCATGCAATCCAGGTACAGCTCACATCCTCACCGGGTATCTGCAATCCCAGCCTGGCACCCAGGCTCTCTGCAGGGCTCCCAGTCAAGCTCTGAGGCCTGAGTCATCTGACTGATCTTCTAATGCCAGCTCAGGGTGAGAACTACGCCCTGGAGCACTCACTGCTCTCCTGCAACACTCACACCCACCTTGCACACCATGAGGCTGCTTGGATATGGACGTGGTGCATCCAGCTGGCAGTGCTGACACCCAGCCCCTGCTGCAGACCTCACCCAGCCACAGCACTGCCACAGCATGCACCGGGGGTGGGGGGGCATCCACTCGGCATCACCACCGCTTTGGGTGACAGCTGGGATGGCCGGGGGGGCTGGCAAACCGCGTGCATGTGTCCCAGCGCTGCCTGGAGGCACGCACATGGGGCGAATTACCAGGAGCATGGTGCCTGTGAGCATTTCTCACTGCAGGCTCTGAGAAGGGCTCGGCTGGGGCAGCAGATAAACCCTTCCCTCTGCCCCTGCTTTGCTGGATTAGCTGGATTCGCTCGCACACCGGTTACAGCTCCAAGTTCAAGAGGGAGATTTCCCTCTCCTTCCTCTTGAATGTTTCTTGTTAAAGGAGATTGAGTCAGTGGGACACCTGGGGATCAGGCTGAATGGATTGCAGCACAGAATGAGAGCCTCAAAGCCAAATCCCACTATCGCTGAGATGTTGCTGGGTATCTTTGTTATTCTTCCCAGTATTTGTCTTCCTGTTTTGGTGCTGTCAAAATGACAGTGTTCCCCTTGCACGTGGATGCCCCAGGTGGCATCACTACTGTGCTACAACAGCCTGCGTGGCACTTCCCGCTCCCGGGACGTACCAGGGGCTGCAGGAGCACACACCCTGCCTAGGAACCTGCACAGGGTGCGAGGAGTAAACAGCGAGATACACAACGGAGCAGGTATGTTTGCAAAGGAAACAACACCTGGGGGTGTTGGCTGATGCTCACCTGAACGTGAGCCAGCAGTGTGCCCAGGTGGCCAAGAAGGCCGATGGCATCCTGGCCTGTATCACCAATAGTGCAGCCAGCAGGAGCAGGGAGGTGATCGTCCCCCTGTACTCAGCTCTGGTGAGGCCGCACCTCAATGCTGTGTTCAGCTTTGGGCCCCTCACTACAAGGCAGACATTGAGGCCCTGGAGTGCGTCCAGAGAAGGGCAACAAAGCTGTGAGGGGTCTGGAGCACAAGTCTTATGGGGAGTGGCTGAGGGAGCTGGGATTGTTCAGTCTGGAGGAGTCTCAGGGCAGACCTCATCACTCTCTACAACACCTGAAGGGAGATTGTGGTGAGGTGGGGATCGGCCTCTTCTCCCAGGTAACAGCAATAGGATGAGAGGGAATGGCCTCAAGTTGCACCAGGGGACGTTCAGGTTGGATATTAGGAAAAGCCTCTCTGAAAGAGTGGTCAGGCCCTGGAACAGGCTGCCCAGGGAGGTGGTGGAGTCACTGTCCCTGGAGGCGTTCAAGAAACGTGGAGATGTGGTACTAAGGGACGTGGTGTAGTGGGCAGTATTGGTGGCAGGTGGATGGTTGGACTAGATGATCTCAGAGGTCATTTCCAACCTTAATGATTCTAAGTTGCTCCAGTTATCAGATTGGGCATTGACATGAACAACAAAGTAGTTGGTTGCAGCTTGCATTTGTTAGAAGAAAAGTGCAACCAAACAAGTTTTAAGAGAGATTTTTAGCACACATGTATGCTTTGCTATCAGCAAGAGCACAAACACTACCAGCCCGAGTCCCAGGGACTCGTTAGCTCCAGCTACCCATCCGCAGAGCAAACCTCTTTTTCTGGGAAGAGCTGGCCAGGAATGCTTGCACTGACCCAACCACAGTGGTTCTGGAGCGCAGCACCGCTCTCGCTCCACCGGGCCCCTGCCCGCAGGCATGGCATCACCACAGCCTCCAGCAAGCAGTAAACTGCTGGGATCTGATCCTCCCTTTGTGTGAGGGTACTCAGTTGGAGGGGGTGCTGGGATACTAACATCAGGGTTTAACTCCGGCACACAAAAGCCAGGAAATTCACAGCTAGGGCTGAAAATGTGTGCTGACACTGCAGCATTATCTCCTGCCATTAAGCCTTTTCTGGCTCTTTTGGCACAAGTGCCTGGGTTAAAGCCTGCGTGTCAGCAGAGATTTTCAGGCTTCCCCGTGAGTTTCTTTGCTGAAGTCAAGCTGGTGTTGCTCAGACGCATTCTTCCTAACATCATATGAACACGTAATGACGACTGAGTGCACACACTCACGCCTCTCCTAGCACGGCTTTCCCTCCATCCTCCCTGATGGCAGTGAATTCAGAGCAGACTCCCCAAACCCCAGCCCCCCCCGCAGTGTGGGCACAAAGGGACTGAAGGGAGTGGACAGGCAGAGCAGGAACCGCAGCACTTGGTGCCACAGCCCAAGGGACCGCCACAGCAGGAGGGGGCCGGGGTGGGCACAGCCCCCCTGGGGGCACAGACACCAAACCCAGACAGCGGGAGCTCAGGTCGTGGGCGTTTCACAAGAAGCCACCACATCATGTAGTCACTCTTTAAACAGGAGGGTGGGAATGTGAAGCTGGGGGGGATTTGGGGAAAAGTGCTTTCTCAGAAGAGGGAAACCTCCACCCCGAATGCAAGCATTAGGCCGGCGGGCTGCAGCAGGGAGGGGGATGCCTTCCATGGGGTGAGGCAGCAGTGGGCNGCAGCCCACTCCAAACCCGGCTCCTTTCCCACTGAAGGTCCCATCACACAGCAGCCACACCGTCCCCATCTGCTCCTCAGAGCCAGGCTGCTCTCAGGTTTAAGAAATGGCTTAAATTACAGAGAACTGCCACGAGATCCTATCTGATCGGGAACAAAATGAGCTAACTCAGCTTTCTAAACCAGGCACTTCAGAAATTACAAACTAATCTAATTAGAGACTTTATCTTGTCAGTTACAAGCCACTTGTTACAGATTTACCAGCACATTACAAAGGTGGGAGGTTACTTCCACTGGCCCACGATGTAGCAGCTTCCTACCAGGAACCTGCCATCAAATAAAAGGGCAGGGCTGGGTTTTACAGCTTTGAAGACACTCAGTTAGTGTAATCTGTAAATAATGGGAAATGTGTTTCTGGGTGAAAGGGCCACTGTTCATTTTATCACAGGTGTGGGGAGACGCGTTATGGGGAAGGCAAGGGAATGCTAGAGGTTTATTTATAAAACCAAGACTAAGCTAAAGCAGAGGGATGCCCCTGGGACGGGGGCAGGAGCTGTGCCAGCGCCCACAGCAATGGGCTGAACCCAACCACTGAGTGCGGGGAAGAGAAAGGAGACACCAGTGGCAGACAAATGTGCATTTTACGGGGACTCTAAAACCCTGCAGAACTAACGTCCCCATTGATACAGTATAACACAACAGAGCTGCTCAGGAGGATTTTTCCAGATGAATCTCAGCCATTTTAGACAATGACACTTAAGCAACTTCACAGTCACTTGAAGCCTAAAACTAAATCAGTAACAACATTGTTAGCATCAGGCGAGATCAGTGCCGGGTTCTGGTTCACTGGGCAACCACAGCAGTATTTGTCTTATCACAGGGAGGCCGAGGTACAGTCGGAGGCAGACGTGTTCCTTTTGACGGCAGTGACATCATTTTGACGGTAAAGTGACAGTAAAAATTTGGCAGGCGATAAACTCCTCTCCCTGAATGCCGCTGCAACAGTAATAGCTGTCAGGAGCAGACAGCGTCTCAGGCTTCACAGCCTGAACCAGAAGAGCCTGCAGCTCCGTGCATTAATCTGGCTGGCAATCAGCAGGTCACAGCCTGCTCCCACCAGGCCCGTGCAGAATCCATCGCTAAATCCACTGTCAGATGGACAGGGCTGGCTCCTGGCCCACGGCTCGGCCCCAGCCGACCAGCTGATGGGAGCCCGCGGGGAGATGACCCGGTCCCAAACCCACACGGGACTGGGAACCTCGGGCCGAGCTCACTACATCTTCCTCACAATTAACTGCAACAGAAAGGTGAAAATCAGGGCGGGAGAGGTTGCGTGAGGAGGCAACCCTGAAACCAGCTGGTAAACAGGAAAACAAAATCCAGGGCCCTGACACGTCCCCCTCCCCCATAAATGCTTTATTCCATAGATGATGGAGGGCTCAGTCAGTCAAGATCTGCAAATTGGTAAGCAGCACATTCTGTGCTGTCTGTCAGTATTACACATCCTAAAGGGCTGAATAAATAATTGAAGAATAAATAATTGTGCCAGGGCTTTGTCTCATGGGCCATTTTTATAGATTGCTGTCTAATGATAGCACCATCTGCGACACTCTGCATTAATACGGGATAAAATTACATAGCGCTTTGTTTGCTCTGACACTGTGATGTTACGATGTCTCTTAATATTATCTCGAATAAAAGGCTGGAACAATGATGGAAGTGTCCCAATTGTTAGGAAACTCTCGTTTAGGGAAAATCAACTTTAAGCAATCAGAGACGTTCTCCCCCCAGGGACGGGCCAGGGAAGAGTGGGAAAGCCTCACTGTTTCCAGTGCATGTCACATCAATGTAATTAAAAAGAGAGGAGCTTGTTAGCGTGTTTGTGTTATTCAAGGCCAATTCAGAGACACTAGGTTAAAAGCGTAGTGCTGCGAGGAGGCAGCCCAGCTCCACGACATGAGCTGCACCCAGGTCCTGTCCCTGCCTCAGCACAGACAGAGATAAGCGCAGGCTCTCAGTCCCTAATTCCAAGGGAAATAAAATGAATCAGTTTAACCCGAAATAGAAGCAAACCATGGGTGATGGGGGATCCCTGCGAGGAGACAAAGGCTGTCTGCAAGGCAAAGTAAGCAACCTTTAGCTCCATGACAGGACCACCACCTGCTTTCCAGTAATGCTCCTTAACAACTCTGCCCAATAATCATTTTTGCTTTTATTTTTGGAGAGAAAAAGTTGAAGCCACAGTTAAATATTCACCTGCAGTGCAGCTGAAGGAGGCCTGCACTTCGGCATGCCTCCTGCTTGCAGGACACCAGCAGCACTGCTCCCATGAAGCGGCAAAGACGCACCCTTCCCTCCCTCCCCACCCAAAGGTGCAGGGTGACAGGGACACCAGCAGTGCCGCCTCCACCCCTTGCAGCCACGCCTGCATGGCTGCACCTGCAGGGATGAGCAGCTGCTGGCCTGGTGGGTCTGCACAGACGGGAGTTAATTTGAGGCTGAGGGAGGCAGAAGAAATGCGTTTGCTGCCTCAGAGCTATCACTTACCTGCAGAGCAAATTGGGAAATTCTAAGTAGGTTTTGCAGAGCACAGTCTCACCCTCTTGCAAGCTCCCAGAGCCCAGAACAGAGCATTTCAATTTTCACATCCCAGCACAGCAGCCTGTAAGAGATGTTTGGCAGACGTGGCCCCCGGCGTTACGGCACCTGTGATGTCAGGACTGCGATCGCAGGCTTTGGGAACCAATTTGCAAAACAAGAGTTTTCAAACTCTCCATGGATCAAATGGAGCAGGGCTTCAAAAGCAGGAGACACAAAGGATGAGGGCTTGCGGTGGGATTTGGAGAATAAAGCCTTCCGGCTGCTCCAGTCACTGGGAATACATTGAAGGGAAAAGCCTCTTGCCTCCAAGCTTTTCTCCTACTATCAACAAAATCTGCTTAATTCATTCAATCCCACCCTAACACCAAATCCAGGCTGTGGTTAGGCTGGTCAGGCCTCTGGAGGCTGAGCTGTAACTGGATTAATAATTAAAAAAGGACCTTCAGCTAGAAGATGCCTCTGACCAGCACAGTGCTTCTCCAGGCAGATCAACATCAGATCTGCGTTCTCACCCCAGCAGATCACAGCTGAAATAGCCACGTGCATGTGCAAGGCTGCAGTAACTACAGCATGCAGTCCAGTTTCTCTCAAACCTCAGAAACCCAAGGATGTGACGTTCCTAAACACACAAATACAGCATGGCAGTTGTAGGAAACCACTTCTGCAGAAGGGCCAGCCAGGGCTTTCCAACATACATGGGCACCCACACATTGATCAGGATGCACAAGTAGAAATGTCAGCTGGTGACTGCAGTTCAAATAAAACACCTGGGCTTCACCCCCAGACTTGTATTAAAGGAAACCTACACCAAGGGCTAAAACCAACAGTGGCAGCTTTGCCACCCAGCCTTGCCAATTTGCCTTTTAATCGTGTTTCCAGTGCTCCCTGTTACAGACTGCACAGTCGAGATAGCACAGACGCTAAACAATGAGGCTCCGTGATTTATAGGGGGGTGTATCTGGGTCTACAAATCAAGAAAACACGCCCGAGCACAAGGAGATACAACTGAGAGGTGTGATCAGCACAGCTAATATATCGATACATTTCCACTTTATTATTTTCAGAGGTTGCACCTAAAAAACCTCCTAAAATAATTTTAGCTCTGGGGACACATTCCTTCTGTTGGTCAATGGCAACTGAAAAACAGAAAAAATTCTGACATCCCTCCGCATTTGCTGCAGGAAGAAAGGAGCCTGCCCCTCATGCCAGCTGCAGTTCAGCCACACTGGGCAGCTGCTGCGCTCAAGGAAAGTTCAACCCCAAACCCTGTCCCAACACAGCACAGCGCAGAGCTCAGCAGGGCTGTGAAGGAAGGAGCAGGAAGGAGCAGGAAGGAGAAGAGGTTTAGGCTTTGCAAATTGCAGATAGAAAGGAGGGAAGAACAGGAAAAAAAAATTAAAAAGAATATACTAAGACCACAATGGCGTTATGGTAAACTTTTTCACAGGTACAGCTCAAAACAGAAAGGCGTGCAGAGGCAGACGAGAGCTGGGCATGCTGGGCACTGCCTGCTGAGGCTTGCTCCAGGTGAAAGGGGTTGCTTTTATCAAAGGAGAGTGACCAAAGAAAATAATAATAATAATACAAAGTACTGCTCTTGGCATTAAATATTCACGGCAGCAGCTACAGCATGGCTAATGGAAAGTGTCCGTAAAGCCTTTAAAAACTTCGTTAATGCACGGAGACGGGCAGAGGTCACAGCACGCTCGGAGCAAATTGGGAGCCATCGAACAAAAATAGTTTGTCCCTTTTCGAAACAGCACTAAAAAGCTGTGCATTTACTGAGACCAGAAAACTGACGGCACTGCAGAGGGTTATAAATGCTCATTAACGCTACTCTGGGTAGCCAGTCGGTAAAGCCACATTTTGCCAAAGCACCCAGCCTGTTCCTCTCTCCCAGCCTCTCTCCTCAGAACAAATCAGTTACCCCACACCAACAGGCTCTTGCTCCCTGATTTTTGCACTTTCTTTTTTACTCCTGACAGCAGACACATTCCTGTCACGTGGCTGGGCCGGGCCCCATGGCAGCAGGCAGAGCAGCCTAGAGCAGAGCAGTGCCGCCAGGCCCAGCAGGCCCACGTCCCACCACCCAGGCCCCGTGGGCCCATGTCTCACCACCCACTCATGTCACACAAATGATAAGGATGATAAATCACAAAGCAGTGCCACCCGCCTGGACATAAAAGCAATTAAAAGCCTGTAACATCCACATGACGAATACTAACCACGTAGGCAGCCTTTGGGGCTGAAGGCCTGCTGGTCACAAGCCGTATCTCTGCTTGCAGCCCAAAGACTGCAGAGGCGAGCATGTCCAGCTGCTTTAGACACATATATGAAGCCTCTAAGGTACACAGAATTGCCCAGATTGCTCCTTCTCCGTGCTGGCCAACGAGCTCCATCAGCATGCAGTTCCTGCTGCATCAGCAATGCATTTCTAACATGATTTGTAACACAAAGATCAAATCAAGACACCTGTTACTTTGTTCTAGTCAGGATTTCAGAAAGCATAGCACCTGTGTAAAGAGCAGATCACATTCATTAAGAAACCAACATAACAGTCACATTAAATTTTTTGCCAAAGATTTCAAGGCACAGGCATCTGTCACTTCTGTCACCCGGTTCAGTTCACCTGCACCGGTTTATTTATCTCCTATGGCTTGTTCAGCTTTTCAACCATTTGTATAGAAAGGTCTGCTGTCTTATTTTTTAATTAAAAAACAGTGTGGAAAAAACACATTGTGATTCATTCCCAGGACACAGAAAAATTCACTTCTGATGGAAAATAAACCACCAACACATGCAAGCATTTCCTAGAAAGCCAACAACTGGCCTTTTCAGGTTTACATGCATGGCATTCCTCGACCTTATTTTACATAGAAAAGGTCACCATCCCTTTTCCTTCCTGCACATCATTAACCCTCTCTATTCTGCAGGCTCCAAGACCAAACTTCCACAAAACAGGCAACATTGTGACAGCCCCTCACTCACTCCACATGTGGTCCCATTCACCACTTCCAACAATTTCCACCCTGGTTTCTTTGTTTCTAGAGCAATTTCCCAACAAAAACCTCAAAGTAACTAACGCCCTTGCACAGGCTTTCCCTCTACTGTATCTTTAGTATATAGGTACTGAAGGGCAACACCCTTCACCTGTTAAACTTTGCATCTGTTTTTGAATAAGGAGAAATAAAGACAGAGCAGGTGAACAATTCAAAGCCACAAGCACAGTGTAGAATTCATATTCAAGACATTCCTGGATGAAGTGCGGCATATTAGATCACACTTTCCCGAAATAGTGTTTTTATTTATCTAGACTTTGCCACAACAACAAATCAAACCCATACAAAGCCAGAAAACATCAGAGATGCCATTATCCTCAATAGACTTGCATCAGGGATCAACATGACTTGCAAAACCCAGGGGAAAGAGAGCAAAGTGCTGAAAATAAGATATTAAGAGCCAAATTAATTGGTGACATAAGCAGGTACAAGCGCACTGAGTGAAATGGAGCAGCTTATGCCTGCAATGAATATAACCGTAAGCATTTAGCATTTTCTTCCCTGAGCCTTTGTTTAAACAAATCTGAATTTATTAGTCTTCCACTGAATAAATATGATAAATTCTTATTGAAATTATCCTCTGGTGAGCAGCAATAAATACTAGGCAATATTCTTTCAAGTGATCCATTATTTTAATCTGGCTAAGAGCAGCTCCAGGTTTTCTGCATGCACAGACAAAACTCAACACGGCGCGATGCTGCCAGGCCAGGGAGGAACACGGAAACCGCCCCAAGCTCCAGAACAAATGGAGCGACTCAGACATCCCTCCTTGATGGAGTCCATACTGCAACAACACAGAACATTTCCATACATAATTTACAAGTTCCTATGAAATGCCAGAGGTCAAAACTTTCAGGGCATAATTTAACAGTGAAAACGTGCATTGCATATTGGATCAGCCTATGCAATAACAAAAAAAATACGTGGAGTAAGAATGCAGGTAGTATTTGTCATTAGGCAAAGTCAAAGTCTTGTCAAACTGAGCATCCAAACACATACAGACACAAACTCTTCCCATAAAGGAGAAAAAAAATATTTTAAAAACATCCTACTTGCGCTCCATCACACAAACACACCTCTGTGCTACCCGCGCTCCCCGGGGTCCTCCAGCCGAGGCATTAACAGCCAGGGGTGCTGCGAGACACTTCCAAGCACGGCTGCTTAATTCTAGAGGAGATAAAACCCTTTTGAAGTTCCTGCCTCAGGAAGTTCAGAGGTCAGGCTGCTCGCCTAATTTGCTCTCATACAAAGATCCAGAGCAGGAAATACCTCATCTTTTAAACCTTCCCTTGAAGATATCATTGATGGCGAAGTTTCAGCCACCATTAACTGTTCCACGCAGCAGTGCGCAGCCCTGCACCTCAGTGTGCTCATGTATGGCAGACATCTGATTCGGCACAAAGTCTGCCAGATCTATGTCAAACCATCACACTTTGAGTATTTATTTTATTTTTTTAACAAAATGCGAAGCAGCAGAGTGAGCTCACGCCAGATTTGAGCTTTGCATCTCATGTCCGTGCTGCACCATCCACTACTGGGAGCTCTCAGACTTGGGTCATTTTTTTTACTGGCAAGAGGTGCCTCCTCATTGCCCACACATAAGCAGCATAACTCTGCTTCTAGCAAACACACGGGAAGAAACAGAGCTGCACTGAGAGTGCTGCTTTGCAAATTCTTAATTCTCTCCCTCCTTCCACGCTCGGGCTTTCACACACAATGTTTATCTTTTAATCCAGAAGCCTTACACAGGGAAGAACCATCATTATAACATAATCCAGGATCTGGGCCAACATATGACACAGAGTAGCCCTAAATCTCCTAAAGCCCTTCAAAGGAAGCAAACCCAGCAAGCCAAAGTTCAGCCGGCTCTGCAGCACGGCCATTTACCTCGTCCCAACGCGCTGTCCTCCTTGGGACCGTGGTGGTGGCTGATGCCATCAGCTCCTGGTGCCCACCCCCAGACCCGGTGCCCAAAGAGCATCGCTGATCTCTCAGATGTTCTTGTTGCCAGAGGGGCTTAGTTCAGTGTTTAAAGCAAAATGTGTGTTTTTTTGTTTTTTTTTTTTAAATAACTCCTATTTTTAGCAGATTATTTCAAGGTCGTCTTCGTTATCTTCCCACAACTCCAAAAACCACAAGGTCCAACTTTAACTCCTAATAACGAAGCTGATGAGCATAAAAAGAAACGACTCAAACAACATCTATGTCTATACTGAAGGAAACATCACAGTGCCCACAGCGTCTTCACTTCTGCTTTCCACTGAAACCCCAAAGGCCACTTTTGCCCACTCATTTCCCTATCTCACACCCTGCAGCTCACCACCATTTGCCTGTGAGAGAGCAGAAACTGAGAGCATCCACTGCTGCCCTGAGGCGGTCCCCTCACACAGGTGCCTCCAGGTGACCAAAGTGACCCGGTCCTTTCTCCACCCTTTCCCAGCAGGCACAGAACAGCACCCACACGAGCAGCACGCTGGCTGCCCTGCTCTGACTGCAGACGCCGGGTTCCCACAAACAGCTCAGGAGACGACGGCGTTTCAGGTGACTGCAGGAACAAGGGCTTAAAGAAAGTCACTGCCGCTGCCCTGGTCTTGAGAGCCTCCTTTCCTCCCCCTCCTTCCCATTTGTCTTTTTTCCCCTGAGTATCCTCACCCAGGAGTTGTAAGGGAAAGCAGACATAAGAATACACCATTGTCATTAATGAATTGGCTCAGTCATGCCGTTAACAGCCCCGTTTAATTGTACAGTAGTATTTGCTTGGCAGCTTCCTTCACTATAATGTACCAACAATCTGCTGCACTGTCCCAAATGCACTACCAGGGCTCAGTTTACCATGTCACTACATTCTCCACACCAACTAGCCGAAATTTTATCCACTTGCCTCTTACTGCTCTGTAATTAAGCATATAGTAAAGGCCAGAGCAGCCAGCATCCACCTTAGCTTTCACGACCAATCCACTCAAAGAAATACTACTGCGTGGGGGGTACTTCCCAGCAGCATCCTCATCGCAGGCAGCTCTGTCATTAATCGTGAGCTGAGGTGTCCAAGCTGATGGGTTTGGGTTTTTTTTTGTTTTGTTTTGAGCTTTTTGTACTAGAGAAATGAAGTCAAAACTATCTATCTATATAGCTGGCCTACCCATAGTAGGGCTCAGAACCACGGAATATTTTGGGTTGCAAGGTGCCTTAAAGCTCATCCAGTTCCAACCCCTGCCGTGGGCAGGGACACCTCCCACCAGGTCAGGCTGCCCCCAGCCCCACCCAGCCTGGCCCTGGGTCATCAAGCACTGCCCTCCTTTCCCACCACCCCTCTCTTACTGTTACTGCCCATCACTGGATGTAACCAGTCTGCGCAGAAGCGAAAGACCAGAAAAAACCACAACTTTCATCCTAAGCATCCACCAAAGCTACTTGGGAATGCCTCTGGATGTGGCCACAGAAAAACACAACATCCCCTGCAGCAAGACCTCGGAAACACCCCACGGTGCCTCGCTGGCAGCAGGGACAGCCTGGTGTCCCCAGCCCAAAGCCCGGAGCTGCCCCACGCGCTCTGCCTGCCCCTACAGGGCGGGAGCCCTACGCACGTGGAAAGGAGCAGAAAACCCTAACCTGCACCCTGTGTTTAAGCAAGAGAGGTAGCTTCACGTGGTACCTCTTATCTAAGGCTCACAGAGCACTTCTAAAAATCCTGTATTTCCGTTTTGCAGACAAAGAAATGGCAAAATAGTTCAACCAGAACAGAGCTGGCGAAAACAAAAGCCACAGTTTTGCATGGTACTGCACAGCAGAATTTTTCTTTTCTTTTTTTTATTTTGGTGTTATGTCTAAAAGATAGCAAAAACTCATTTCACCTTTTTACTAGACAGGTGCAATTTTAAAGGATTGCATTTTTGAAGGTACGTTTTCCTTTCCTTTAGACTTCTTTACCCTGCTAATTGACCCTGCCAGCTCCACGGGAATCAATCCAGCGGCACGGGGCAGGCGCGGAGCTGCCCTGTTAACAAGGCACCGCGGGCTCCAGCCCGACCCCATCGGGAATCCATAACAGCAGCTGCTCCCATTGGCTTCAGCGGGAGCAGAGAACCTCCTCCGAGCAGAGGAAAGTGATCCTGTAGAACAGGAGACGACAAGCAGAAACTGAGATGGAACGGCTCCCGTGCTCCCACAGACCAGGGATACTTGCAATTTCCAGCTCTTTAAACGCAATGAGGTCAGAGTCAAAGAGAAAGGTCTGGTACAATTGATCCCACAATGAGGAAACAATAACACTTTAGAACCAATATGGATTTTTTTTAACAACAGTGTAACGGGGCATGTTGCAAAGATAGCAAAAACTGATAAATATAGAAGACCTGTCTTCCACTGAAGAGCAAGCGCTGGAGTCTCTATTTATGTGTACATTACTAGCAACCCCATGCACTGTATCCAATTACAGTATGATTTTCTTTTTAGTGCATGCAATTCCTCCCCACTACCCCCACCAGTCTCATGAGGAATCAGACTGTCAGGCACAGCAGAAGGAAAAAAAATTAAAAAAATAAAAAAATAAACCACCTTTGGCTAGAAATGCAGTTCTCTTGGCTTACGACAGGATGCTTTCCTTTACAGCCCAAAGCATTCACACACAGACAACTAGAAAAGACTGGTTTCTCCCTCCCCACACTTCAAATACTTGCCTAAGCCATTCCCATCTCTTCCTGTTCAGCATTTGATAAGAAGGCAGCTACCATCACCATCCTGCTACTGCTGAACACCCAGGCTCAGCTGCTGACGAAAATAATAGCAACAGGAAGATGGCGAAGGCAACTACAGTGAGAAATGAGAGCTCTGGTTCTGCTCCGCACAGGCTCCCCGGGCAGCCCAGTGAGCGGGCTCGCCTTCGGTTTCCCAACAGCTCGTGGCAAGGCTGGCTTCAGGGCCTCCCAGCCCGCTGCCCGGCCCAGCACAGCCGTGTGCCTGACGATGCTGCAGCGAGGCTGGAAATAAGAATAAAAACAATAAATAAATAAAACTGTTGGGTTTGTTTCCCCCGTCAAGCACTAAGTCAGCCCTCTAGACCGACCTGCGTTGTGGTCACAGGCATCTGGGCTGACCCAGTGACTTCAATGAGCGCACAAGCAGCATAAATCACTGACACCCAACGCTTTGTCTCCCCAGACCACAGTCCCAGTCTTCTGGCAGCAGTCCTCCGAATGCCCCATCCTCTCAGAGCTGGGTGGGGAAGACAACACGCAGCAGTGCCTGACAAGCACTGGGTACCGGGCCAGGGTAAGGGGGGCAAGCAGGGATGCTGAGGGCTTGGGGGATATTGGTTTTGGTGGGTTTGGTTGGTTGGTTTTTGTAAGAAAGCAATAGGCTAATGAAAGAAAATGCAGGACTTGATATCGTGCATTACACAAAAATAACCAAGGTTCCCAGAGATTACACAACAGAGATGGGGTGCTTCAAGGCAGCTGGTAACATCAGGTCATCGTTGAGCTGTGTCATAAAGGAAGGCTCCAGTCATAAGCAGAAACTTCTCCATCTTAAAGCAGCGGCCCATGGAAATGGGGTTACTTCTCCCCTGCAGTTTCAGAGCAAACTAACAGAGCCCTGGTGGCTTCCTCTTAGAGTCCCTCGAGCTCCCCACTCAGCTCTGGGCTCTTGCTTTCCGGGAAGCACAGCTGAATTTGAAACCGTTGCAGCTGCAGATTTTTGGAGCACTCATCCTCCTGAGCCTGAAGCTGAGACCCACGCAGGGAAGTTCACTGCCCGACAGCAGAGCTCAGAAGCCGTGAGACCCCAGTTCCTGGCAGCCCTGCCATGGGAGCTCCAGCAGAGCCAGCAGACTGCCCTGCCTGTCCGTGCTCACGGGAAACATGCAACAGTGAGAAGCAGAGGGCTTACACAGATGGAGCTGAGCTCTTCAGTGGACTGTGCTTTCTCTAACACGTCTCACAAGAGACTCAGCTGCCCAATGTGAGTCCAAGCCAGCTCTTTCTTCCCTCCCTTCTCCACCCTACTTCCCTTCACAGGTCCACATGCATGACAATGGAGGAGTTAAAAGCGTCCTCTGCATAAACACTACCTAGATACTTTGAAGGTAAGTGCCACAGAAAGTGTGCAAATAACAGGATTTCACCTTATGTCACCTCTAAAAGAAAAAGCACCCAACGCTACCACCCTATGGGCAATGAGAAGGAGCATCCATAAAGAGTTCCCATCATACCAACAGCAAGACAGAAACCAACAGCTCAGTTCGGGGGGCATTTCTTCCCCCCACATTTACACTGTTAAAGTAAAACTCATTTACTCTGAGGACATAAGGAGGTTAAAAGTTGGGGTAGCTTCTGATCTAAATACAATTTCATTGCTGTGAATGCAGAGAGAGGTCTCAGTGCATTCTGCACATAGTAATTAAGGACCTGTAGACTTTCCAGGAAGGTATCTCCCAACCCTCCAAGTGAGAGAAACAATGCCCCAAAAAGGAAAATAATGAAGAAAGATGCATCCCAGACCTTTCATGAGAACTAAGTGGAACATGATGTAGTATGGGAGAGGGTCAAGCATCTCAGACCACGTGTAAACAGAAATGGATTCTGCAGCCCCAGGCACACATAGCACACTTAGCCCACATGTGACATGAGACTTCGCTGCCAAATGACACATTTACAGGTCAGCCTCCAATCCGGCACCCATCCTCTGCTTCTTCAGAGTCCTCTTCTCAAACAGATCAAAGACTTCTGCCCACAGAAAAGGAAGCAGCTCACCTTCAGGGTGCCTCCTGGCACCCCAGCTGCTGCTGATGGCAATCAGCTGGCTGCAGACCCAGAGCAGCCATCACAGCGCTGTTAGAAACACCTACAGCCAGCAAGCTGCCTAACGCAGCATCCCCAGGCCACTGGGTAGCGATGAGATGAGAAAAAGACATTTCAAGCAAAATGCATTTTGAGGGAGCAGTGTCGAAGCAGGGCAGCGAGAGAGCAGCATGGTTGAGGCTGGAGCTGGTGCTGCCTAGAGGAGCCTCGTGCTGCTCTGCTGGGCCATGCTCCGAGAGCTGCAGGCAGTGCTGAGCCTCCCACTGTCCCCCTCGCACCACCGAGTGCTCTGGGTTGTTTCTGAGAGTCAGAAGAACAAAAGCAGCCGTTAACCACAGCTCAGAATCACAGGGCTCGCCTCGCAGGGAGAAAGCAGCACCCAAGTCCCATCGGCTTTTGAGAAAGTTACAACTCACAAAAAAGCTGAGAGGCTGCATTTCCTCTCCCATCACTCTAATTAACTGTGCAAATGAGAATAGGGCCTAAGTGAATGCACTGCAATGCCTGCCTGAGCGAAAGGCACCGCGCAGCCTCCCAGCGTTCACCACAAACACCTGAAAATTTGCTCATTGCTATTTTCAGGAAAAATAAACAAACAACAGGCTTGGACTGTGAGTTTTCCAAAATGATTTTTTCCCCACGCTTTACCTTTAGAACAGTCATAAGCCATTAGCACGTCTGACTTTAACATCTAATTGGTTAAATGATCCGGTTCTGCTTTCTCCCAGGAAAACAACGCCCAGGAGCAGGTTGCTATCACGCACCCAGCTCTGCACTGAACACAGGCTGCGGGAGCACTGCCCACCGCTGAACTCCCCCCACAGCCAGGGACCCAGGCCTGCAGGAGGATGCCATCGCTCGCAGATGTCACCTCCTCCCCAGGGCACACAGGGCGGAGGCAGCCAGGAGGCTGCTCAGGAGACCTGGACCCCTGGAGCACAAGCACGAGGCAGGGGCAGTCTGCAGAGCCCCAGCCCGGATCACGTTTGGTGGCAGCCAGTTCTGTGGGATTACAGTAGGGCAAAGTGAAGCGAAAGGGCGTTCACAAACACTGACCTTTATTCTTTGTTTCCAGTGATGTACACATCTCCCCCTCACACTTCAACAAAGCTTTCAAACAAAACCCATTGTTTGGGAGGGACAATTTTCCAAAAGGAAAACAACAAGCATCTCCCCCACCCCTGAAGACGCCCCGGTGCCCCCTGTGTGTGCACTCACACCAACTTAGGCCCTTCCCACGGGGTTTAAAACCCCGCAGTAATTGATGCTCCACTCATTTGGAGAGGGGCTGACGCCATACAAAGAGACCCTTTATCTTACAACAGAACAAAACGAGGCAGAAACGAGCTCATTCTCAGGCTTATAAAACAAGCCTTTACAGATAATTATGTTTTATTACTCTTCATTTTATGAGGATTGTGTTATACAAAACAAATACCAGATGCCTATTTGTTTCATTTTGGGAAGGGGGGTGGGGAATGAATCTCTGCGAGCACTGCCGTAAGCAGCACTGCTTTTAATTAAACACAATAAATGCATAAAAATTAATGCTGTTTGGAACCAGCAGGTAGGAAGCAAATGTAGGAACCGCAGCCACTGAAAGACCCTCTTGTCCCCAAGTTCCCATGGCAAGAGCCATCCATCAGCCTCATGCTCGGGGCCTCGAGCTGCTGCTCTTGGAGCGAGGCTCCTGAGATGTGATTTCTTCCAAAAAATTAATACCAAACTCTGCAGATCACCAAAGCTTAAAAAAGCGGGGTGAGGAATTGAATGTTACTGCCACTAAAATGACACACAGACTCAACCACCAAAATCCCTGAGCTAAAAGCCAGCCACGCAGCTTAAAAAAGCTATGGGTTCAAATGATGGGAGATGAGGGAGAGAGCAAGGGGGCGCAAAGGGATTTCTGGCAACCTTAAAATAAAGCCATGAGCCAAAGCAGCAGCACCGACATCTCAACATGGGCTGGATTCTTCACCCTGCTGGACTGACCCAACAGTGCTCCAGTAGTGCACAGGACCCACAGCGGAGACCGGGGCCACCCATCCGAAATGTGGAGAAGACAACTGGAGGGAGGCACACAAAGCACGCACAAGCACAAAAGCAAGAACTGGACACAGCTCCTCAAGGAAGACAGAACATGCCCAACTTCTCAGCAACAGCCAGATGTCAGTGATCCACCCCCCAGAGGCACCCCTAGGAAATCCATTTCCTATTTTCAATGGTGGTTTTCTTTTTCGTTTTAATTGCATTAAGATCCAATCATGGAGGGACAATAGAAGCTTCTTTCTCAAAGCCAATACCAGCTGCGCATTGTCGATCCCGTTTTCAGCATCGTGCCTGATACTGCTTTAATGTTAACATTCTGCAAAATAGGCTGGAATTGTGTTGGCAGGATCACATTCCAGTGGGAATCTTCTTCTAGAAAGATTTTGCAAAAAAGAAAGATTTTTATAGACACAGTGCAGTAGCAAATGCCAGACACGTAACAGTGGAATGGTTTCCACATTCAGCTGTTCACTTCCAGGTTTCCCTAAGCTGTAACTACTGACACAGAGGACGAGTCTCCTCTCCTACCCTCCACCAGTGCCCACTCTCAACCTAAGCTACTTTCTCATGAAGTTTGTTCACAAATATTCATTACATTCCACATTATTAGTCCCGTCAGTTAGCTGTAAGACTACGTTACTAAACACAATTACAGTAATCAGCACATTGATTATCATGAAACACGGTTATCCTGAGAGGAAAGGTGAAGCCAACGAGAAGCGTTGCTGTAAGCAGTACCAGGGCAACCTGGGACCACACCATCACCCCTAGGTCCTCGGCTCTCCGGTTTCAGACATACACAACACAGATCTCACCACTAATTGTTTTACCATGACCTGCAGCATAAGGGTTTTTCATTAAAAATGAAACAACAGTAAAAGATCTTTTTGCTAGAAAGGTTTATCCTAGGCTGCTAGAAGCAGCTACCAGAACAAAAGCTGAAGAGCTGTTTTTGTTGAAGTTCAAGGATGTTTCACACACAAAGCCGAAGGACACACGTTCTGATCGCTGCATTCGCTGTTTTGGCTTTCAATAGTGAGAACCAAAATGGTCATCAGAAGGCTGCAAGGAAAAGTCAGGGGCAATGCATTTCTGACACACTGAGAGCAAACACTTGCGCCTTCCGCACATCACAGCAACATGGTGCACCTACAGGGGTCACTTTGCAGGAAATGGAGCTAAGATTTTATTTCACTGCCACTGAACTTGGGAAGGGCAAAGAAAAGTCACATTGTGTGCGTGTGAGCTCCCAAAGTAACCCTGGAGACCGTGCCCATGGAGCTGGCCTGCCAGCAGGGCGAGGTGAGCCCATCGGGCTCCTGTGCCCATGGGCTTTGACACGTCCCTGACCTCCTCCAGCGGCTCACGTGCTCTGATGGCTCACCCATTCGCTCTACTACTTCATTCAGCCCCTTTCATCTTGCCACAACAGCAGCATCATGAAAGGAAAAGGGGGAGTGGGAAGGGCATGCTAAAAAGAAGCAAAAGGAGGAGATTCGGGACTGAAAAAGTCAACCTGACAGAGGAATCTGGCAAGAGCTGACACACTGCGAGCCGGAGATGAAAGCGCTAAGAACGGGACTCGTGGTGTGCTTACTGAAATGGTGGCACGGTTCTCGTAGGGAAAACACATCTCTGACACCTCCTCAACATCACTCCCATAAAAGAGCCAGCTACCATCCTAGGGCTGCTAAATTTAGCTCAGATTTCATCTTTTGTCGAATGTGCATGAAAGTGCCTTCAGACACATGGCTAAGCCAAACTAAAACAAAATGCTTTTTAAAACCTTTCTTAAACAGATCCACGTGCAAAAGCCAGCCACGCAGCCTGAGAGCACGCCAGGTAGCACAGGAAAGTCGTTAAGATTTGCACAACTGTATTTAAAAAAGCAGGTGGGGAAGGACGAGAGAGAAATGAAAACGAACCATTGCCTGCAGTACTTCCCCACCTTCAGAAATGTCACCTTAAAGCCCCTACCTGCTCTGGTCGCCTTGCTGCTATCAGATTTTTATTACCCTTACTTTTGAGAAATTCTCCGGCACTTAGCATGCAGGAGCGGTGCACAGGAATAGATCCTGCTGCCACAGATAATGCGGTTCTAAGGGAAACCCATCAATTGTTAATGGCCATGCAAATTGTTGAAACTAGAGAGTTATTCACAGTTATCTCACTGTGATTCGGTAAGTGTCCGTGCCTGATGTGATCACTCACTCGATACATTATTCCACTACAATTCAAGTAGCAGCCTTACCTTTCGGTTTTAAGAAAAAAAACTGCGTAAGAGAGAACGGGAGGGCGAAGGGCTGTTATTTGTTTTAAATTATTTTAAACAGCCACACGTACCTTTTCGTGTGAAGGTTTTACAACACGGGAAATCTCTCCCCGAGCCTGCAGTCATGCCTTACTGAAATGCTGACACCCCTCTGAGCAGAAACTGAAGCAGTTTAGTGCACGGCTTCACACCGTGATCTTGCAAAGCACCTTCTTAGGTTTCAACCGTACACGTGGTTCCCACATCCTTTGTGGCACTGGATCTTCAGGCTGCACAGTTTTACATTTTCTGATCAGGGTTTTCGACTGCTTATGCGAAAATCTGCTGACGCTCAACAAGCTATAGGCGTTTCCTCAAATCCATAATGCACTCACTCTCTTGCAGCACCAACTTACTGATTATTAATTTTCAGCTTTATTGCAGTTCCAACATATTAGATGCTTTTTTTTTCTTTTTCTTTTTTTTTTTTCTTTGCTTCCTGCCTGTGATTTATTACTTTTAGAGAAGTGTAGTTTGGTTTTCGATTTTGTTTGTTCATTTACAAACAGCCCTTCAGGGGGAAATGTTACTCTTCTTTACAAAGTAATTCTGAAATCACAGTATACAAAATAAATCCTGTAATTATGTTTCTCACTGGGATTAGATAAATTATATTTAATTAAAAAAATCTGCTAGCACCCAGCACAATGCTTGGTGGCAAATCGAAGAGATGAAACATTTATGTGTTTATCTTCCTGCAGCAGCTGATTGCGTCCCCGAGCAGGCACACCCATACAAACCTTCTCAGACACAGAACCAGACGCTAAAACAGATTCACCCTCCCCTTCAGCCGAGGTTCTGACCTCAGAGGCAGCCTCCAAGTTCATTCTGCAGACCACAGCAGGGGGAGTGCTGATGGGCTTCGTGGCAGTCGCACAATGAACCACCCAATGGCACCAGCAATTCTGTGCTGTGTGTCTGCCATTATTTGCAGGGAAAACTGTGTCAGAAGAAGTCAAGGCTTTTAAGGGGAATGAAAGAAAACCAGGATTTGTAACCAAACTCGCCCTGCAGCTGCATGAACGAAGCACCTGGTGCTGGCTTAGCCCAGCAGAGATGTCCCCAGCACTACGGCCAGAGGCAGCTAACCTGCTTCCTGAGCACGCTCCCAGCTGCAAATGCAGGCACCCGCCAGCAGAGATGCATTCTGCAGGGGCACGAGACTTCCTCAGCTTCCCCTCGCTGTGTGTTCGTGGTCGCACTCCCATCCATGTCTCTGCTCCCAGCGTGAAGCAGCTGTGCTCCTCCAGCAACGCTCTCACCAGGCTGGCAGCCTTTGGGTCAGAAAGCTGTTAGGTTAGAGGAGATCACGGGCACCACGCTCTTTCTGCGGCCTCAGAGAAGTGATTATGAACGGGACAGGGCCCCCCACGCCTACCTGAAAACGTTGTGGTGCACATTTCCCATTTAGGCTCCAGAGGCCAGGCGCAGCCATCAGCGCTGCGCCCTGAGTCGGAGCTGAGCAGTGATTGATCCCATTGATTTGTGTCACCGGCCTGACACGGCGGCATCGAGCGGCAGTAATTTGGTGGGAGGGGAAGGGAGCCGCGCGGCTGCAGCACAGCGTCCTGCCCGGGAGCCGCGCCGGGATCCAGCGGGAGCAGCCAGACACTTCTCTGACCGTGTTTACAGCAAACCCACTGCTGAACGCCCGACTGTATAATTATAATCTATTACAATTATGCAAAGAAGTAACATTTCAGAAAGGCCTTCTCATTTTCCATTCTTAGTGCTGAATACTTTTGTTTTGCAGCCAATCAACTAAATTAGCCCTAATTCTGCTTCATTCACAAACACAAAGAGTATATTAGAGAAAAAAAAAGTGAACGAACGGGAAATTTACTCAGGAACCCAGGAATTATTTCGCTTTCGTGTATTTCTGGAACAGAAACCATCAAGGGGAAGGAAGGCCCTGCCAGGGAGGGCAGCTCTGCCCATTCCCTAGTGGCACTGCAAAGCCCTCAGCACGGCACCGGGACCGGCGGGGCCTCTGCACCTACACGAGTGGTGACACTTGGAGGGGTGCAAGGGAAGCAAGGGGAACCACGGGGTTCATGTATTAAAAAAAACCATATATCCCGGTCTATAAAACCTGAAAAACCCCGTGCTAGCCTTTGTGGGGATTTCTGCTCACCAACACCACTGACATCTTTAACGGGGGGTGCTGGGAAGCCTCTCCTGCAGGAGCACAGGGCAGGAGCTGACTCACAGCACAAACACCCGCAGGGCACCTGTCAGGTGAGCACCTGCCCAGCCCCAGATCTGTGCCCTCTCCACAGCACTAGGGCACCGAGAAATTGAGGTTTCAATCTCAGCAAGAGGCGGTGGGAGAGACGAGCAGGGAAAATGCAGTGTGTTTGAAGCAAATGGCATCTCAATGTTTATAAATATCCTAGGTGCAGGAGGCTAATGGAGGTGGGGACCCTCTTTTCGGTGGTCAGTGGGGACAGGACAAGGGGCAATGGCCTTAAGCTGGAGCACAGGAAGTTCCGCACCAACATGCAGAAGAACTTCTTCACGGTGCGGGTGACGGAGCACTGGCACAGGCTGCCCAGGGAGGTTGTGGAGTCTCCTTCCCTGGAGATATTCAAGACCCGCCTGGACGCCTACCTGTGCAACCTGCAGTAGGGAGCCTGCTCTGGCAGGGGGGGTGGACCCGATGATCTCTCGAGGTCCCTTCCAACCCCTACAATTCTGTGATTCTGTGATCTCCTTCCTCCTATTACTGAGGAGTCCTAACCCCCTCAACTGGATGAAAGTTAGGTTTCCTTATTCCAGTACACGATGCTACTTTGGAAAGTCACATCACATTTGGAAAGTCATCTAACTGCACACACTCACTGTGGTTTTCTCAGCAAAGCAGCGAGGCACAAAATTTTGCTGAGCAAGGGCCTCTATTTCTTAAAGCATTACTTTCCTTCCCTCATGTGAAACAAATCTCCTCTCTTTTGTTCTCATCTTGAATCCACTCCTTCAGCTAGGTTCTTCTGCACGGCTGCAGCGTGCCCATCTCTCATCCGGCCACATCCCAGCTGCCTCCCGCTGCCATCCAGGACAGGACTGCCCAGAGCATCCTCCTCAGCCTCTCCCGGTGCATGGGTGCTGGCTGTCACAGCAGCAATCTGCCCCACACGCAGAAGAAATGAGCATCCCCAGCGTGCTTGGGCCTGCAGCCCCCCCAGCACGGCGGTGAGCATGGGCTGGCCAGGACACCTGTATGCCCCAAACTACTGAGCATCCCAGGAAGCAGCAGAGCCTTAAAAATATAACCTAAAGTTACACATTCCTGTGTGCTGAACTCATCTCCAAATGACACAGGTCAAGTCCTAGGGAAATCAGCCGTCCCGGCAGGACGCAGCCCTTCGCGACACAGGACAGGAATATGCATCTTGCATCACCCCCCAGCTACAGCCAAGTCCTAGGGAAATCAGCCGCCCCGGCAGGACGCAGCCCTTCGCCCCACTCCCAGCTCCGTGCCCCCACCGACTGCTCTCCTCCGGCTGCAGCAGAACGCTGTGCTTACCCGAGACTGCAAAACTCTGCCGATTTGCTGGAAGAAACCTCGCAGCGAGAAAGGGAAAACAATCACAGATAATACTCCAGAAATCATCAGATTACAGCACATTCTCTTGACTCACATCTGTTGAGTAAATAAGTGTTCTGTGCCCACCAGTCTCATCCACTTCCCTCTCGCAATCGGCTGCTGCCTTCCTCCCCAGCGGGCTGTTCCGAGGCCGTATATGGGGCAGATGGATTATTTCCAGTGCAGTCAAACTGAAACCTCACTCAAATGACTTTCCAACACGGCAAGGATGCAATGACTTTCCCAACACTGATAGGCAGTTCTATGCATTTATCCTTTTGTTCAGGCAGAGGCATGGCACGAGCAGCATCTCCCAGCTGCGGGCGTCCCAGTAGGGTGCAATGGGTCTCGATCTGGGCTGGAAACACGACTTTTAGCTCGGCGTCGGGTTGGGTTCAACCAAGTGCCAATGAAACGTTTCAGGTTTCATTCTGCTTAATGCAGAAATGACAGCTCGGACCATTTTTTGGTTTGAGTTCTGTTCTACTGCCACACAGTAATAACTATTTACCAATAATTATCCTAAAACAATTTTACGAGGTAGGAAAAGTAGCTTTCACCTACATTTCTGCCTACAGAGAAAGGGCCAGGCCAGTCAGCTACTGTAACACTTTGTCACCACAGAGCCTCAGGTGAGATGCTTGGCAGAAGCGATGCAGAAAAGCCTGGAGCCAGCAATTAGAATAATAACGCGCCTCACAAGAAAGCTTAATTACTGGGGGTGAGGAAGGAGGCTGGACGCACCCGCGAGCAGGGCGCGTGACCCTGTGCAACCGGCCCCACGTGCTGTGGGACGGACAGACACCGCGCACCTGCCCGCTGCTGGATGCCAGCACCATGCCCCTGCCCCGTGCACCAGGAACGATGGCCACCACCAGCCTGGTGCCTTCTGGGGACGCGAGGTAAAGGTGCAGCTTTTCCCCTTCCCCCTGACAGGCACACAAGGGCACTGTGACACGCACAGAGCAGGGGCAGGAACGTGCTGCAACAAATTTTGTGTTTCCCCAACGTGCGTTGAGGTAGGGGAGCTTTGTTATTTACCTGCTTATGCGCTTTGGAAAAAATGCACAGTAAAAGAGGCTGATTTCCAGTGTCGTGAAAATTGATATTAAAATAAAAAAGCAGTCTGATGGGGATAGGGCTCTGCGGAAGCCAAGATGCTCTGGGAAAATGCCCAAGGTCTCTCCGCAGCTCTTGAGTTTCACCCAAGGCCCAGAAGCAGCCGGGTGGTATTTGGGATCTGTGGGCTGGTTCCGTATCAGCTCAGCTCTGCTCCAGACAGACAGCACCGATATTTCTCAGTCCTGTCCTAAAAAGCTGCATAAAAGCTGACCTGTAAAATCATTTAAACGGTTCTGAAAATAATTCACTAAGTGACTGGGGGCAGCATTTCTCTTCATATTTTAATACAATAGGCTGAAGCTCAAGATGTTGAAAAAACAAGAATTTTGCCTTTGTTCAAAACATGCACATACATGCACAACATCCAGATTACCATCACACATTCAGCAGGCATGCCTGAGCTTCCTTCGTGTTTTTGTGCCAGTCTTGTGAGCAGCACACTCATGCCTAGCACCTGCCACTTCTTTTTTTTGTTTGTTTTTCATGTGTGTACATTAGTCCTGGCAGGGGGGAAACAAAACCGAAATTGCTTTTCTTCCCACTGTGTGCTCTCTGCACATCCCCACAACCTTTGCTCAGGACAGTGCTTTT
Organism: Penelope pileata; assembly: GCA_013396635.1. Lineage (NCBI taxonomy): Eukaryota > Metazoa > Chordata > Aves > Galliformes > Cracidae > Penelope > Penelope pileata. Next base: position 1,296,768 of record WBMW01000976.1, read on the forward strand.
ACAACAGGAGGTGCAGTGGTGATTGACACACGTTCCACCAGCAGAGTGCACACCAGGTAAGCCTACAGCGCACTGGGGACTGCAGAAAGCATCCACACACGTGCATTTGGCTGCATGTTTTCCCCCATAACACCCTACAGAACCCCGCTGAAGGTCACCCCACAGGGGTGTCCCAGATCCGAGCACGCTTCTGCCAGTGCCCAGGCTGTCCCCAGGCAGGGTTACACGCGACCACTCCTCACCAGAAGCCTTCAGCCTCCTCTTGCCCATACAGTCCCACGCCATCAGTCCCGCGTGCTCTGTCTGCACTTCCCCATTTGGTCCCGGAGATAACACAGTTCTTGGGCACCGACTGGTTGAAAAACCTTAAGTCTATGGAGAACGCCTAGCTACACGAGTTCTCCTCCACCACTAGAAAGTTCACAGTCGTCCAAAAACTTTTCTCACTTCCCCCTTCTCCTTCCTACTCCCTTTGACTCCGTTCATTACTCGCTTTTTTCAGCCCATCATTTCATCGCCGCCATTAACTTCAGCTGTCCTGCACAGATCTGGGTATCAAGAACCTGGACCGACCCCATCCTACATCCCCGGACACCTCGCTGCTCCCCGCTCCATTTGCTGAGGCAGGGCTGCTCACCGAGGGGAACACCACAGACAGCACTGTTCACTTTCCTGGAAAGATCTCAGCTCTGATGTGAACCCACGCACCCACCTTTATTAGAACACTGCATGCTACAGTTTCTTTCGGTGTCCATAGTCATTTATATTGCCTTCCAAAAAGTAATTATTTGGAACCAGTTAAGCCTGTATACGAGCTCTGCCTTTGTCTAAAGCACATTGTACATATGTATATATTTAGACGGTCATTAAATATTTAAGAGGCTGTCTTCAAACTTCAGCAGCACTGTTTGTTCGCTTAACCCTTTGTGAAACGGAAAGCTCAGAGCTAAGATCCCGCTGAACAGGCGCTCGGAAGGCAGCGGTCCCAGTGCTGGTGACAAGGGCCAGCTGTGACGGAGGCAAAGGCACTCTAGAGAAACCAGAGGTTTTGTTTCTCTTCAAGTTCTGTCTAATCATGATAATGCAATTCATTTCTGTCTGCTTTATCTGCTGAGATGCATAACTGGGATGCAAATTAATTAGGTGCAACATACAGGCAGATCCTTCAATACAATTCAGGGACAGAGACGCACATGCCCTTCCCACCTTCCCCCAGAGAAAGAAGCTGCTTTCGCACTTTCCACAGGTAAGCAGGGCACCCTTCCTGGCTCCTTCAAGTTCCAGAAAGGAAGGGACGCGTCCTGCAGACACACAGACTCAACACTGAGCACTGCACTGTAGACACAACTCCATCCCGACTACCTCACCACGCGCTGAGGGTAAGGGAATGCCCCCCGCCCCACTGACAGGAGACCACCACCTTTCAGGACGCGACAGCCTGGTTCAGGCAGCCAGGTGAGCCCCTAGCAGCATGGGCCGGCACCTCTCCACGGGGGCAGCTCTCCATGGAGCCACGCTGCCCGCAAAGCAGCGCGGGTGCCGCAGATGGAGCAGCACGGCCCTCCCAGCCCCACACAGATATGCTGTTACAGGCATCTCGGGGAATGTGGTTCTCTTTTTGATTAAAATCTCGAGGACGCCCTGTTAGACCCGAGCTGAAAAAGCCCCACGAAAGCTCTATGTGAGGTTTTCAAGGCCCACTGAGCGTACCCAGGCCAGCAGAGGCCCGGCTGTGCTCAGAGGCACCTCCCAGCACCACAGCCTGGCTGGGCAGGCGCGGCACTGGGCCCAGCAGAGCCCCTCACACCGGAGCCCCTCGCCCCGCTGACCATTACCCTGCCCTCAGGGCATGACCTTGTCGGGTTTGTGGAGCCAGCAGAGTGCCAGCCACGGGCAGTGCCCAGCCAGGAGCGCAGCACTGAGCTCGGCACATGGCACATGGGGCTCTGGGCAGCACCGACCCGGCGCGGGGCAGCGGCACGCCCTGAGGTGCTCTCCCTTCAGAGCACGGCCAAGGGGCTGGGAACCCGCAGCTGCTCACACAGTGCCTGTGAGCCACGAGCTCAGCTCTTGCTGTCATCTCATTTTCTGGCAATCAGCTTTTTTCACTTCCTGCCCTGGTGGCAGTGCTGCAGGGGATGCTGAGGTCCCCCCAGCTGTGTGCCAGCACAGAGTGCGAGCAGCCGTGCCGGGGCTCCCGCGCCCGCTGGGGGCTGCCGTGCGCGTTCAGCCCGAGGGAATGGGCTGCAGAGGCACTCCAGGAAGGGCAGAACGTACGGGGAGCGCCTTATCTTCTATCGGGCCAAACACTACAGCTGGGAGTAAAAAGAAAGTTCTTACTCATGTCAAACAACCGGCTGTTTGTTTTTATGACAGCCTGACAACGCGGGTTCTGCGAGCACAGCAAACAATCACGACTTTCCCCACCTTTCAGCTCACTCAGATTACTCCTCCTCTGCCCAACGGCAGCATAACATGAAGGCCACAGCCGTGGGTCTGCCCAACTCCCTGCCAGAACCAGGGGGGGCCCTCCAGACACCCCTGGGGGAGACCGCAGGGACCCCATCACCCACAGCGCGACTTCAGCTCCGCGTCCCCGCTGTGCTGCTGCTCTGCGCCCAGAACCTCCCCCGGGCGGCATCACCCCATCCCTCACCCGCCAGCCCTCCAGCAGCACTGGAAGCCGACCCGGCTCTGCCTGCCCTGCTGTGGGGTGGGTTTGCAGCTGTGAGATGGAGCTGAGGCTCACCCTGCAGCACCCGGGCTGCGCCGTTTCGGTGCTCCCCAGCCAACCCCTCCCAGCCCCCGTGGCCACTTTCGGTGGGCAGCAGGCATCCGAGGGAAGTTCTGATCAGCACCAACGCCATTGGGGTTCCTCCACCACTCTTCCCCAGGAGTGTTTTTCCACCCACGTTCACTGTGCACTGCCCCTGGCAGCCCCGAGCCCCTCTGCTGCGACCCAGTGCCTGGCTCCTGCCACAGGGAGAACGCTGTCATGCTACAAACTCTGCACGCATCCACCCTGCAGGAAACACAGCAGTGGCCAGCGCTGCCAGCAGCTGCACACAGCTCCACCAGCTCCGGGGGTCATCCCCAGGAAGCGACGTTCCCGGCACACAGACCTGGAAGGCGCGCTTGGAGGCAGCGCACAGCAATCGGCACCGCCGGCGCACGGAAGGGAGCGTCGGGGAACACCGGGATGCGGAGCGCTGGGACAGCAGCTGTGCTCACACCGCAGCCGCCCAGGCACAGCGCAGGAATTCCAACACAGGGCACGGGCAACGCTTCCCTTCCCTCCTCCCTTGCCTGATGTTAGCTGGAGCCCAGAGCAAGCAGCGAGGTGGCCGCAGGGACAGCCACCACAGCCGGCAGCCATCAGCCCGGCTGCGCCCCATGGCTCACATACATGGCACAAACCCTTGGTCCCTCCAACTTTGTCCTCAGTGGCAACTCCGGGGCAGCGATGGGAGAGGGCTCTTCCCAGCGAGCGCCAGATGCCAGAGCATCCTCCACCAAGCCCAAGGGCTGTGGCCACAGGCACTCCGCAGGGCGCCATCCCCAAGCTGTCACCGTGTCCCAGCCATCACCATGTCCCTAGGTCGTCACCGTGCCACGGCCGTGCACGGCAGTGACACAGCCCCAACCACCCAGCCCAGACCGTGCCGCGGGGCAGCGCTCACTTACTTCTCGTATTCGGTGTTGTCTCTATCGCAGCGCGAGTCCTTGTGCTTCTGCCAGTCTTTGCCGTGCTTGCAGGTGGTCAAGAGGACAACATCCTCCCCGTTGTGGACGTGATATAAGGCATTCCTGGTGTCTGACCCTATCCCTGTCAGGTACCGTTTCCCCTTGAATACCAACATGTACTTCCTGAGAGGAGGGATGGTGTTAAACCTCAAAAATCCCTTCTCCCCTCCTGTCCTAGGGTGATCCTTAGAAAAGAGCGGAATAGAAACATCAAAGTTGGGTCGGAAGTTCTCGGTGCTGATGCTGGCTTTGGCCAGCATGGCCTGCCCGATGTCAAAGCCCACGTCCTCGGTGTAGTCGGGCCAGGTGCCGGAATATAAATTAAAAATCAGGTGATTTCTGCCGTTGTTCCACAAGTGGAGGCCCTGCACCTTGGAGCGGAGGTTGTGCACGTACTGCGGGGAGAGCTGGTCCCGGTCCAGCGTGTCCAGGCTGAGCACGAAGAGACACGCCTGGCTGGGGTCGGAGGTGTAGAAGCGGGAGCCCTCGATGGCCGCCAGCACGTTCTGGTAGCTCTCGGCGATCTTCTCGCCCTTCTGCTGCGGGTACACGTACACCTTGAAGCCGTTTTTCCGGCACAGGGCGAAGTCGAAGCAGGACTCCATGCGGCAG